>PVKP010016271.1:0-48535 GCA_004027715.1 Plecturocebus donacophilus
TGGGGAGACTCTACTGGAAGAGTGCTTTGCGCCGGGGTTTCCCAGTGCCCTTCATAGCACCTCCTGCAGCCTGGGCGTTCCTGGGGCTGCTTATGTGCAGCTCCTCAGGGCAGGACAGCCTGCTCTGCTCCCCACTGGCCCCCCAGCAGCTGTACTGTGGGTGCAGGCACCCCGCATTTAGCATCATGCCTGGTATTGGGGAGGGTGCTACATAAGTCTACACTCAGGGGCTCCTCAAAGTTACCACGTGGGCAGTGTCTCCATAGGGAAAGGGTGGTGGACGCTGGATGAGGCTGGAGTGTCCCCTCCAGGGCCCAGGCCAAGCTGTGGTGCAGGGGGAGACTATGAATGGCCACAGCTGGATAGACTTGGTGAAAGCTGTGTGGTTCCACTCATCGGAGGGCCCCAGAGAAGTCCAATTCATAGAGATAGAAAAAGTGGTGGGGGCCACCAGGGCAGGAAAGAGGAGCAAGTATTTGGTGAGGACAGTCTCAGGTTGGGAAGATGACGGCGCTCTGGAGGTGGGTGGTGGTGATGGTGCGCAGTCTGTACGCGTACTGCCCCGAACTGTGCACTTAAAATGATTCAAAAGGTCAGTTCTGTGTTGTCTATATTTGATCACAGTGAAAATGTGAAAAAAATGCTGGACAGCTTTACAAAACTAAAGATTGAATTTCCTGCTGACTGGAGACTTAAGGAAAGCTTGATGGTGTCACAGGCCCAGGCTTGGAGCCAAGGCTGCCCACTCTAGTCCGGTGGGCGAGGGTTAGGAGGCGCAGGGGAACGCATGTGCTACCAGGAGTCCTAGGATCCGCGGCGCAGCACAGGTGGCCTGTGAGGGAGCACCACGTATGTGGCTGGATGGCACTCGGGAGATTTTGACCAAAATAGCTGAAAACTTGTGCAAGGATGTTTTGTTTAGACTGGGAAGCCTGGATTTCCTTGCATTTCAGATCATTGTGTTTTTTAAACAATAAAATGTCAACTATGGTAACTTTTCCCAAAGAGTTACATGCCTATGATTCTTTCATCGAGTACTTACTGAGCACCTACCTGCTAGGTGCTGGGCATCGCGCCCAGGGCTGGAGGTGAAACGGGCAGCCCGAGGCCTCCAGCTTACTTGGAGACACAAGCACGTGACCTGATGCTCCTGGTTTGGTGAGGCGAGAGGTGTGCTGAGAGGAGACACTGGTCTGCTGAGCGCTTGCTCCAGGGATCGTGGAGTGCTACTCTGGGACAGCGTGGAGGGTGGCACTGTGGGGCAGTGTGGCTTCAGGAAGGTGTAGAGGGTGGGTGGCGCTGTGGGGCACCGTGTGGCTTCGGGAAGGTGTGGAGAGTGGGTGGCGCTGCGGGGCACCGTGTGGCTTCGGGAAGGTGTGGAGGGTGGATGGCGCTGCGGGGCACCGTGTGGCTTCAGGAAGGGGTGGAGGGTGGGAAGCACTGCGGGGCACCGTGTGGCTTCGGGGTGAGGGTTGTGATTTTTGCCTTGGAGACCCTCAAGGTCTGCAGGAGAAAGATCAGGAAGGGCAGTTAAAATAGGAGGCATCACCCGCCCGCTTCTAAAGGTGAGCATGGGGTACAGGGGAACAAAGCAGAGTGACACCCAGCACAGTGCAGACAGAGGGGCCGGAAGTCAGGGGGCGGTGTCTCCAAGTTGCAAGGGGTGAGTAGGGATCAGTAAAGCAAGGGTGGCTCTGGGCACAGTCTGGGCTGTGGTACAGTGGGGAGACGTGGCGTATTAGGGAAATGGTGACTACTCTAGCATGGCAGAAGTGTGTGAGCTCAGCGCAGAGTGGTGTGACAGGCAGGGAAGGGCCAGATCACAGGAGGCCTTACGTGCCACTCCAGGGAGATGATTAACAGAGAAACCTGAGTGATTCTGCCCTTTTTCAATATTGTGCATACTGAAAGTAACAGTAGTTTTTTAAATCCTTTATAGTAAGCAATATATTGTATTTTGGCAATTTCTGAACTTACTAGATCACTGTAATTTCAAAATCTTAGAACATGAACCATACACACATTTGAATTAAGACAGAAAAAGCAATTATTTCTGCAGAAAAATGATAATTTAACTTTGTAAGGAAAGGCAAAAAGAAAGTAATTATTAACAAAACATCACAAACATGTTTGAACTGATAAGACTAGATACCAGCTAGCTCAGGAAGCGATCGATGGAGGTTCAACGGAGGTTGACCTGTGGGGCCATGGGTTAGTGCTTGGCCAGCCCTCTGCCCCTTCTTGTGCTGGCTACCACCCAGTGGCTCTCTGGGGAAGGGTGCACTGCTCTCAAGAGAATTAATCCATAAACGGTTAATATTTTCCTTAAACGTGTATCAAAGTTAAAATTATGGAAATAAGTGGGGCATTTTGTAAAAGTAAGTTTTAGAATAAATGCAGTGCTTGCTTTGCCCTTAGAAGGAATTAGTATACAATATGTCCACTAGCAGACTGCTTCCCAGATGATGGTAATTTTGTCCTTTAAAAAAAAGACTATTTAGATCTTCCATAAGACACGTGCACGTGTAATTATGTGAATAGTACGTTAACGGGATTTGTCCTTGAGTGCAGAATAGGTTGTTTGCCTCCTTTTTACAGTGAAGCATGACCTCGGATGTGCAGATGTATTCTCTATCTTATAAAGTATTTGGGAGCATTACAGAAAACAGACATTAAATGCTGAATTGGAAGCAACTGTTAGACACACTCGATACCTGCGGATTTGGGTGTGGGTGTGTTACGCAGTGGAAAACGTAGGGGAAACCGAGAGTTTGTGTTCCAGGTTGAGGGCGGTCAGGGCAGGACAAGAGGAAAAGTCAGGCACAGCTTTCTCTGGATGCCCACATGCCAGGTTCAATATGGCTTGGGAAGCCAGCGCCTGGGCTTTCCCTTTACAGGCGAGAGCCATCGGGGACAGTGGGCACTGCAGGCTCTTCTCAGGCAGTGAGAATCCAGCTACTGACTCTAATGTCTTTTCTTGGTTTTGGTTTTGTTTTGAGATGGAGTCTCACTCTGTCACCCAGGCTGGAGTACAGTCGCATGGTTTTAGGTCACTGCAACCTCTGCCTCCCGGGTTCTAGCAATTCTCCTGCCTCAGCCTGCTGAGTAGCTGGAATTATAGGCACATACCACCACATACAGCTAATTTTTTATATTTTTGGTAGAGACAGAGTTTCACCGTGTTGGCCAGGCTGGTCTTGAACTCCTGACCTAAAGTGATCTGCCCATCTCAGCCTCCCAAAAGTGCTGGGATTACAGGAATGAGCTACCACGCCCAGCCAACTCTAATGTGTTGTACATTTCAATCCAGTTGTTTAACTTTTTGAACATACACACGCTTAATTTTTCATTTGAGAACATGACTAATGAGAATTGCTGCCTATGTTTTGATGGCATGTTTTTCTGTTTTGTTTTTGACCCAGCAGCAGTTTTGTGCAATGCCTGCCCACTCTTCCTCTTCCGTAAACCCAGCCCCTGAGCCCTGAGCTCTGAAACACTTCCCCATTCTCTGCCACGCCCAAGGCCAGTCTGGCTGCCTATAGCTTTTTGTTTTCTTCGGGTAATTCACCAGTTCTTACAAGCTTTACCTTAGAATCGTTGCAGGGTTCACAGAGGGTCTTTGGTCCTTTGTATTCTCCAGAATACGAATATGTCCTCCTCTTCACCTTGCTCCTTGCTAGACTGTGACAGCCAAGCATGATTTAACTGCAGCCACACAGGAAGTGCACTCTGTAGACGCACCGCTGCGCCCTGGGTTGAAGTGCCCCACACAGTAACCTGATGCTAATGATTTATAAATGGGGCTGTCTGTGTGTCTCCTGCATTTAAGTTGCTTCACCTGGATGAAGAAGGAGGCGGCATTTGGGCAGAGTCAGTGCTGTTCCCTGTTGGTTTCTTATCAGCTGGTTTTCAGCAGTGCTGCTGTGGGTCAAGGACTTAACAGTGTGAGAGCCTTGGACCAGCCTTTCGCAAGCCCAGCCCTGGCTCCTGTGGGTAGAGAGCTGAGTGTGGTCACCTGCATCTTCACTAGGTGTTGAGGCAACAAGCCCAGTGCTAGAGTCAGTTTTGGTTTGCAGAGTGCCTGCGGAGAACCTGAGAGGTAGCGGGCATATCCCTGTCCTCAGGGAAGGCAGACCAGCACGGGGACACACATTTAAACAGCCGGTATTACAGTCACTGAGGAGGACGGCTGTTCCAGGCTGGGGAGCAAAAGTGCAGTGACACAGTCCGGGGAGGTCGAGTCCCGCCGGAGCCTGGTTGTGGTTGGGGGAGGGACCAGAGCTGAGTGTGGAGGTGAGCTGCCTCCAGCTTTCCTGTGCCAGTGTGCGACCTCTCTGAAGCCTGTTGTCATTGGTGTAGTTATCAGGGAGGTCATCTTGGGTTACCACTATGGCCATGGCAGGATCTAAGGGCCCTCCAAGCAGCATGTGGGAGAGCATCCGGGGCAGGCAGGCTGCACCAGGCCCTGTGGTAGGTTCAGGTGTCAAGGAACACTCCCTGCTCCCCTCTGGACCGTTCTGGTGCACATGGGGTGCAGGTGGGGAAGCCAGGCCACCCGAGACCCCTTTTGTGGATGGAAAGACGGTAAATGTAGTGACATGAAAGGGAACGGGCAGATAGGGATGCCATCTGCTACACTGGCCAGGGAACCCACCCCACACCCTTCAGCCCCAGAAGGAGCCCAGGCTAGGCCCACAAGGAGGTCGCCTGTGTGTCTAGAAACCAGGGTGCCAAAAGGGAAGGTGACCTCCTTGAGGTCCTGAACGGCAAATAAAGACTCTGAATTGGAGCCATGCTTTCCTTCCAGCAGTGCCACCAGGCTAGGGCTGAGGCTTCCCAGGGGCGAGACGTGAATGAGGCCTCGCCAGGCAGAGAGAACAGCCCACACTCCCTCAGGTGAGAGCTGCAGGCCCAGTGCTGATGACTCACTAATGGTTTATGCCAGCAGCAAGCTGTTAGGATGACTCAGTTCTATAAAGGCATCGCAATGACGTTAAAGATTTCTGCAGATGAGGAAACGGACACTCACAAAGCTAGTAGGTGGTGGGGCTGGGATTCACACTCGGAATTCAGCCTCCACTGGACCATGCTGCCACAGTGCTGCCCAGAGTCAGGCCCAGCCCGCAGACCCACTGGACCTGCCCAGCCAAGGCCCCACGCCAGGGAAAAGAGCAGAGCAAAGCCGGGGCCGCACGCTCCGTAGCCGTCTCCCGGGGGGCTGCCGTCTTGGGCAGAAGTGTCATAAAGGGAGATATCATTAAAGGGTTTTTTAAATTATTATTTGTTTATTGTGAGACAGTCTTGCTCTGTCGCCCAGATGGGAGTGCAGTGGTGCACACTCGGCTCACTGCAACCTCTGCCTCCCGGGTTCAAGTGATGCTTGTGCATCAGCCTCCCAAGTAGCTGGGATGACAGGTGTCTGCCACCATACCCAGCTAATTTTTTTTTTTGTATTTTTACTGCAGATGGGGTTTTACCATGTTGGCCAGTCTGGTCTCGAACTCCTGACCTCAAGTGATCTGCCTCCTCTGCCTCCTAAAGTGCTGGGATTACAGGTGTGAGGCACTGCACCGGGCCGGTTTTTTTTTTTTTTTTAAATACACAACATCTTTGATAAACCATAATAGTAACCATCAGTAAGAATTAATTTTTTCCTTAATTTCCAAAAACTTGCCAGTTTTAATTTAATAGCATTCTCAAACCACCTCTAAGTCAGCATGTGGCAGGAGGCAGGGTATAAGGAACGAATGTCTACAGCCCAGCCGTGTGCTGGGACCAGGTCATACTGGCTCCTGAGACCCAACTTACATTTTCAAGAACTTTGTGGGCTGGTTGTTAAACATATCCATCGTGAAAAAGTTACATGCTTACAGTTGATTTAGGTTAGCAAAGGTAACGCATATCTAGCACTTCCGAATGCCCGACTCCCTTTCGCCGTGGCGCGTCTGCCTGCGCACCTGCAGGCCGGAGACACTGCCCAGTGCTGCGCTGCTCCTCTCGACTCCTGTGTGGTGATGTCAGCTCAGCAGCTTGAGATTTGGCAGGGTGGCAGCGTCTACACCAGGGAAAGTGGCAAACACTGAAAGGAGATGCCGGTCCAGCCCAAGCTGCGTGAGCACTCACCTGGGAACTGTTGAGTGTGCGTGTTCATGTTGCAGCGAGAGTATCCCCATCTTCACGTAAGGCCTTGGTGCGATGGTTCCCTGCTTGGGTATTTGGGGTGTTTCTGGCCATTTGTTACAATCAAAGCTATGAACAGCAGTATGTAAAGGTGGCAGTCGGGTTTACCCTCTGTCCCTAATTCAAACCATAAAGCCTTACAGCTGAAGGGACGCTTCCTGTCATTTGTCCCAGCCTTGGATGTGAACCAGCCCATGGCCAAAGCGTGGTGAGCAGAGCAGAGGGGCTGGCGTGTCATGCGTTACTGAGATTCCATGGCCTCATGTGTAGAAGCCAGAGGAGGGTTCTCATGCTCCTCTAGTCCCTAGTAGCTGTGTGAGCTTGCCCAGGAAAGTGCAGTGCTGACACCGACCATTTTCTGAAGAAGCGGAAAGAAGAGCAATACTGAAGAAGAGCATGTGGCACAGACGTGGTGAGTGCGTTTTCCTGGCCAATCCAGGCATGAGGCAGTGACGACAGCCCCAATGCCGTGGAATCAAGCCTGCCTCGCAGGGGGACCCAGGTGCGCGGCACTGACGACAGCCCCAACGACATGGAATCAAGCCTGCCCCACTGGGGGACCCAGGTGCGCAGCGCTGACAACAGCCCCAGGACATGGAATCAAGCCTGCCCCGCAGGGGGACCCAGGCGCGTGGCGCTGACGACAGCCCCAACGACATGGAATCAAGCCTGCCCCGCAGGGGGACCCAGGCGCGCAGCGCTGAGGACAGCCCCAGCGACATGGAATCAAGCCTGCCTCGCAGGGGCACCCAGGCGCGCGGCACTGACGACAGCCCCAACGACGTGGAATCAAGCCTGCCCCACCGGGGAACCCAGGCACGTGGGTGCTGTGGCAGCACCTCCCTTGGAGGCTCCGATTCACCCCTGAAGACCCCCTTCTGTAGGCCTTCAGGTGAGGTGTGGAGGTGAGGTGCAGAGCCTGCGTCGGGCGCTTGCTGTGGGGCCTGGCCCCGCTGGAATGTGCTATTCCTGCTGTTTTAACTGGACCTGGCAGTGCTACATGACCTTGAGCCTTGGTTACCCAGGTGCTATTTTCCAGTGCCCATGGAGGGAGGAGAACCTGGATAAAGGAACTGAACTGGGGTCTCCGGATCTCGGGCCGTTTGCCCTCCCCAGCCGCTGTTGAGAGGTGACCAGCACTTAGGGTCGCTGTGCACTGGGCCTTCACAGACTCAGATCAGTCTCACGTGGCAGTAACTTCCCAGTGTGATCCGTGGCTTGGTGCCATGTGGAGAGAGTGTTTCCTGCTGTGCCTCTCAACATGGTGGGCTAGGCAGGGCCTACAGTGGCCTTGCGTCCGATGGGGGCGGGTTCCCCGTGGTCCCTGGGCCTCTCTGCCTGCGCCTTTGCTCAAGGGTTCTTTGTCTGGAAGATGCCAGCGGCCAGGTGACCCAACCACTCAGTGTCGGTCCCACGATTTCAGCTGTCCACCCACCTGCTATTGCTGGGCACTCCCTGATGTGACATCTGGCTCCAGGTAGCCACACTGCCCTCTGGAAGCAGCCATTCCTGACGTGCCCTGTTGAGCCAGTGGTGACCTCACGATCCAAGCGTTTGACCTCGGGCCCTTGGCTGGTCATCTGGTCCGGGGAGTACTAGGCTAGAGCAAATTGGCCTCCTCCTGGTCCTCCCCACCCTCCTGCTTGCAGTGAGGCCTTCACAGGGACCTCCGTGTCCCAGCCCAGGCACCTTTGAGGGTTGCTGCTGCCTCTGCACGAGGTGCCATGCTCTCAGCCTAGAGCCAAGGCCTTCCCAGCCTGGCTGCCCCTGCCCTGTCTCTGGCACTCCTTCCCACGCTGTGCCCTTTAGCCTGACCTCTGCTTCTGTCCCGGGACCTGCCTTCTCTTCCGGGGCAACCTTACCCCTAGAAATGTGGCCAAATGTGGCTCCTCCCACACCAGTGTTCTTTGCAGAGAGCGTCCTGTCAGACACTAGTCTTTTCCCCCATTTCACAGGGGAGAAAACAAGAGACTGGGACAGGTGGGGGAGATGCCTCACTGGGTGTTACACACTGTTCCCACTGCCACTATGGCATCCCCGGAGCAGGAGGTGCCGCCCCAGCGCCACGTGCCTGGGTGCCCGTGCAGGGCAGGCCTGGTCCACATTGTTGGGGCTGTCGTCAGCGCCGCGTGCCTGGTTTGGCCTAGAAAACGCATATCTCACCACATCTGTGCCACATGCTCTTCAGTATTGCTCTTCTTTCCATTCCTTTAGAAACTGGACAGTGTCGGCATTGCACTTCCTTGGGCAGGAGGCTTTTTGAGTGGTTAATGCCACAGGAAGGTAGTGTCAGGTGTAGGTGCTGGGGTAGCGTGAGCTCAGGCAGCAAGGCCAGAAGGCAGAGTCAGCACTGGCCTGAATGCTGCTCCTGGCAGCCCCGACCCCACAGGGCCCTTCCTCCCCCGCTGCTTACCTCATTCCAGAGCTGGGCACACCTGGGGCTTCAGACCTTCACGTGCCACACTGTCTCAGGCCCCTGCTGGCACAGCTGTTTGTCTCCAATACTAGGACCATCCTGTGGTTGTGCATGGTCCTGGTGGCCGCGCTGGGAACCCTCGGCACCCGCGGTCCCCACGGCCCATTCCCTCTGGGCCTTCTGTCCTGAGAGGCTTTCTGCTGGGAGGCGGGCTTCAGGAGCACCCCTCCCTTGGTGAGATGGGGTGCCGCTCCTGAACTCTGGGGCCCAGCTCCCGACAGCCACGGTGGGTTTTATTTGAGTCAGTGATGCAGACACGGAGGCCTGTGCTTCCTTCACCTCTGGGAAACCTGCTTGCACAAGAGTATTCTCATCAGGCCAGCTGTGCTGTGGACAATCATCTAAGACGGACTCTGACATGCAATTGATTTACCGAGAGCAAGTGGACTCTCAGGGACTTCCTTACCGTTGTGTGACGGTGCAGTGGTGTCGTCCTTCTGGCGTTGTGAACTCACTGCCCATGGACATCGTCGGAGCACCGCGGCCTCCGAAGTGCAGGCAAGGATCTAGTGTCGGGTGCTGAGTTGTTTTCTGTGCTTTCTCCTGTCATCTTCAGATGCCCGCCTTTGCATGCAGGACAGGACATGTGAAGCCCAGGCTGCTCCAAAGGCCCGCAGCCAGAGTGGGGTGGGCTGCCAGCTCTGAGCTGAGCATTTCTGCCCAGAGGCCGTGTGGCCCTGCCTGTGGCCAGGCCTTGGCTGTGAGGGAGGTGCAGGTAGGGGGGTCTGGCTCATCACCAGCGGGTCTGTCAGGGCCCACCCAGCACGTGCTGGAGTGGCAGAAAGGTCTGCCGTGGGCAGAGGTCGTGGTCTGTGGGCACCGTCACCTGCCCTGTGCTCTCCTACAATGGGTCCTGGACAGGGCCTGCTGCCTTGAAGCTCGTGGCCTTGACATGGGAGTGCCTGAGCGCCAGGGGAGCCACCCCTGCCTGGGGTGGGGGCTTCTACACAGGCATTGGCCATGGCTGAGGTCCCAAGCGAGATGTGAGCCTGGTGTGTTCCAGAAGAGGAGGTGGAGTGAGTGAGGTGGGCCGCTGGAGCCTGGTGTGGAGAGGGAAGTGGTCTGGCATGGGCTGCCCATCTAGTGGGTAGTGTAGGGTCTTGCAGGCCGCGGGCAGGAGTCTGGACTTTGTCTGAGGGCACCAGATGTCATGGCGAATATAAGCAGTGGGTTTTGGGTGGTCACTCTGGCTGCAGATGGTGGGTGGGCTGTGGAGGGTGAGGGCAGAAGCAGGGGTCACTGGGAAGCTGGCTGTACTCACAAAACTCTGCTCTTGAAAGTGCAGCTCTTTTAACGGCACTAAGCAGTTACTCAGTGTCAGGTAAGGGCAGGAAGACTTCAGGCAGAGGCAGCAGTGTCTGCAAAGGCCCCGTGGGCGGGAGGAGCTGATGGGCGGCGTGCCAGGCGGGGACGTGTGGCTGAGGAGGCAGCGGCACCTGGCGCCGCATGAGTGGTGGCGCGGGTGGTGTTGGTGCCCCAGGGTCCTGCTGGCATGAATGGCGGGTGATGGAGCCTTTTCTCTGAGTTAGGGGACCCCGGAGGAGGTCTAGTTAATGGAGTGGCAGATCGAGAGGTATCTGAGTTTGGAGTGTACTGAATTAGAGCTTTCCTTTCTCTGCTCCAAGGCCTGGGGTAGCTGTTGGCTTCTGGCACTGATAAGGCAGCTGAGGGTATGGCCAGCTTTGACCCACAAGCTTAGCCAGGGCTGTAGGACATGTCCTGCATTGTGTGCTCCAGGGAGCTTCTGGAATCTCAGACCAAAGGCCATATGGTTGCTTATACAGCTGCGATAACATCTGTGTCATCACAGAGGTGTTTGCTTATTGCAACATACGTTTTAAAGAGCCATGAGGATGGTGGCTGTGCTAATAGGGCAGAGAGCAGCTGATGCTCCAGCCGCAGTGGGTGCATGCCTGAGGAGCTGGCCAGTGAAGACAGGTGCCCACAAGCTGGGCACAGGGGTAGGCTCTGAGACAGGACAGCCACTGTGGAATGTTCTCGCTGGCTTTCTGGAGGGTCAGTGTCCTGCTTGGGTCTGGCCAGGGGCCTCTAGCCGAGCTGTGGAGGCACCCCTCCTTGTTGAAGAGGAGAAACAGTGGGCCCTGGGAACTGCCGGAGGCCCCTGGCACAGGGCTGCAGGGGGGCATCCTCTCCCCGGAAACCAAGCCCAGCCTCAGGGCCGTCCCGTCAGAAGACCCTTGGAGTCTTCTTAGACTAGGGTCAGGTTAATGGGGCCTTCAGTAAGGTTGGAATGCTCCATTTCAAAACTGCTGTGTCCACCCAGATCACCCCAGCTAAAGCCTGCAGTGAGCCGCAGCCTCACCCGGCAGCTCCGCACAGCCCTTTCCTCGGGGTTCTGCCTTGCCCTCTAGAAGTGAGACCTGGGTCCCAGCTTGCCAGTTTCAATTCCTCCTCTCCTACAGAAGCCCAAAGCCTGGGAGCTGATTGTCCCCTGCTCCTTGGCCGCCTGGACTCCCCCGCAGGGCTCAGGAAGCCATGACTAGGCCTCTGGGAAGGGCTGGGTGGGCCGTGGGTGTTGGAGCGGGGTGGCGGCACGTGTGAGAATGCTTAGGGTGCTGCTGTCCCCTCCACTCTAAATGACGGGCCAGTTTGCAGTAGTCTCAGAAAAAGCACCTGAGCTTGCCCCTCTTTTCACACCCTCCCTACCTTCCCATGGCTCTGTTGGTTCTGCAACATTCCTTGCAGCTGCTGGCCCTCACCAGCACAGAGCCTCAGTGCCAGCGGCCCTTCCCCTCTTGCAAGCAGGTGGCCCAAGCCCTGCAGGCCCAGCAACCCTGGGGTGTTTTTCCTGCCTGGGCCCTTCAGAAGGGGCTCCCACCAGCGTGCCTTGACTAAATTCATCAGAGGTCACTCAGAGATGCTAAGCGTTTCCCACACAGGATTGTGCTCATGAGCTTCATGTCACTGTGGCATTTGGTCCCAACACACAAGCATATCTTGATGTGGAAGGCTTTGTCCATTGAAGAAAGAATGCAAGTTCCTGTTCCGATTCCAGATCTTTTGTTAAACGTTTATAGGCAACTTTCCCACTCCCTGACCCCTCCTGCCGGCCTCCCCCCCTTCCAGAAAGTCCCAGTTTATCACACACAGCACTGTGAACAGGAGCTGTCACACGTGACTCGAGCGTCGCCCGTGACCTCACACAGCCCCCGGCCGAGCGGTGACACAGTGAGTATTTCCTGTGAACAGGGAGCCTTCCTGGTCCCACCATTGTTGTTCAACTTTTGCCTGGGAAAAAACATAACTTATTTACTGGGCCTGGCGTTGTGTTTGTTTGGAGCTGGGCTGGGAAATGCCCCATCCAAGGCATCCCAGTGGCAGCCCCCTGCTGCGAACGGGGGAGACCAAGTTCTCACTGCTGGGGGCGTCGGAGCGGGATTCGCAGGGCAGGAGGCGGTAGGCAGCCTTGCCCTTCCAGGGCCGCTTTGAAGATATGATGGAAAATGTTTATTTTTCTTGCCAAGATGCTTAGACAAAACAAAGGGAGCTGTCCCCTGTTACTTGGAGCCATCATGCAGCCCAGCTCTGCGGGCACCCGGCGGGCATCCTGTGGCCATGCTATCTCAGGTGCCCGGGACTGAGATGGTGCCCTTGACTGCCTGGAGGGCTTAAGCTTTCCTTACAGCCTAGAATTGACTTTTAGGCAGACTGGCGAGGAAAGAATGAGACATAGATGCTGCCGGCTCTGTCCCCGCCCCTGGCCTGTTTCTCCATCCTCAGCCTGACCTGCTCATGGTCTCTGTGGCCTCCACCCCATGCCATCCAAGGGAAGCCTCCTTGGCCCTGGCAGCCCCTCCCGCCCTGTGTACCCCAGTCGTGTGTCTCCCACTCTGGCTGGATTCTGGGTTCCTCCAGAGTACACAGGCCAGCACCCAGGGTGGCGCCAGGCCCACTGAGGGGTTCAGCAGTGACAGTTGTCGTCAGGTGTAGATACCTGGTGCCAGCGTGCCACCCCTTCCAGGGAAAGAGCATGGAGGGCACCCCAGCAGGAGGCATAGGCCGTGGTGCCACCGTGGGCTCTGCATCGCCACTGGTCCCCTTAGAATGCTCCAAGTGCCAGTCCTGATGTGCAGGCTTGGGGTTGTCCAAGCAGAGGGGAAGATGGAGAAAGGAACCCGCAGCTGTTGGCCTGGCAGTGTCTCGTTGAGGATGGGAACACAGCCCCTGAGCCCACAGGGTGTAGAGTGAAAATCACGTCAGGAAGGAACAGTGGAGGAAGCACAGTCCGTGGCAGCTGTATGGTTTGAGGGGCCACCCTGGGTCCCAAGGCAGATAGGGCAGGCGTAGGGGTGAGTTAGTGGGGGTCAGAGGGAGGCATGGGGAGGCCTGACCTAGGGCTGGGGGCTGGCAACACCGGAGGGACGGGCCAGGGCTGCAGCGGGGCTGGGGCAGCTGTAGGGGCTATAGGAGGCAGAACGGAGGGCGAGGGGGAGGATGCTTGTGGGTGGAGGTGCCAGGGATACCTGGGGCCCCGGTGCCATCAGGCCCTGGAGGGGCCATGGGGCAAGGGTGGGGAACCAGCCTGGACAGGAGGACTGGGAAGCTGAGGGCCTGGCCTGGGCCTAGCAGTTCCCCCATTCCCCCATTTCTTCTTGTCTCCCAGGGTGAGAAGCCTCCCTTGTGGGCTGGGACAGCTGTCTGGTCCAGGGCTGCTCTGGGCCCAGCGTCTTCTCATCTCCCAGGGCTGTCAGCATGAAGGCGGGACAGGTCTGTGCACGCAGCACCACCTCTAGAGCGGGTGGGCTGGGTCCCACCTGCAGCTCCTCCCGCCCTCCTGACACCCAGCCAGTGCTTGGGGCAGAAACAAAGTAGGAAGGTGACAGCTGGAAGAGGGAATGCCTGGGTTTCTCACTTGGCACTGCTTTTCACCCAACGGTTGGCCTTAGTTGAGGCAGTACAGTGTGGCTAAAACTTGGATGGATAACTCTCCCGTTCTTGAAAAACCCACAGGCAGATTTAGGAAATGGGGCAGGAATTTCAAACTCTGTGTTAAATAAAAACACAAACATTCTCAAAGGACTATAACAGTTTCGTCTATAATACATCCTCCACAGTGTCTAGGATACAACTCTCAATATTATTCCACCCTTTTTTTTTTTTTTTTGAGAGACGGAGTTTTGCTCTGGCTGGAGTGCAGTGGCTCGATCTCAGTGCACCACAACCTCCACCTCCTGGGTTCAAGTGATTCTCCTGCCTCAGCCTCCTGAGTAGCTGGGATTACAGGCACCCGCCACCACGCCCAGCTAATTTTGTATTTTCAGGAAAGACAGGATTTCTCCATGTTGGTCAGGCTGGTCTCAAACTCCCGACCTCAGGTGATCCACTCGCCTCAGCCTCCCAAAGTGCCGGGATTACAGACATAAGCCACCACACCGGCAGGCATGTTTTTTTAAAAGCAAAGGGGACCCTTGCTCGGAAGGCAGTGGAGGCTGACCCTTGATGATGCCATGCGCCGTGCTGGCCAGATGAGTGTGCACAACTATGCCAAAGGACAGAAACCACGCTCAGAATGGAGAGCAGGGAGTCCCAGCAGAGAAATAGAAGCTATAGAAAAAGCCAAATGGAAGCTCTAGGTCTGAAAAATACAGCATCAAAATAGAAAAGGAACCAAACGGGGTTAACGGCAGATTGGGGAGGACAGAAGTCAGTGGACTTAATGATTAATCAGTAGAAATAGTCATATGGAGAAAAAAAGAAATGAAGGAAGCCCCAGGAAACAGGGATGACCTCAAAGGTCTCATGTCTGTAATTGGAACCCCAGAAGAAAAGAAATAGAGAATGGGACATAAAAACTTAAAGGGCCAGGAGCAGTGGCTCAATCCTGTTATCTCAGCACTTTGAGAGGCAAAGGTGGGCAGATTGCTTGAGCTCAGAAGTTTGAGACCAGCCTGGCCAACACGGCGAAACCCTGTCTCTACAAAAAATACAAAGATTAGCCATGTGTGGTGGTGCACACCTGTACCCAGCTACTCAGGAGGCTGAGGCACAGGAATTGCTTGAACCCAGGAGGCCAGACGTTACAATGAGCCAAGAGTGCGCCATGGCACTCCAGCCTGGGTGACAGAGCACGACCCTGTCTCAAAAAAAAAAAAAAAACAACCTCACAGCTTTGAAGTAAGACATATGAAATGTCTTCTAAACTTGGTGAAACGTTAATATAAATCTACAAATTCATAAAGCTCAAGGAAGCCCAACCAGGAGGTGTGTACAGAAATCCCTGTCTAGGCTTGTCATTGTCAAACTGCTGAAAACCAACAATAAATAAAATCTTTAAAGCAGCCCAAGGGAAAAAAGATACATCAGTGACATAGGAGGGAACACGCACGGGAGTCACCGCAGCCGCCCTGTCAGGAACTGCAGTGCTCCGAACACAGCGGATTACATCCTCAAGGATCCGGGCTGGGAGGAATTCACCCAGAATTCTGTGTCCTGCAAAAGTATTCTTCAAGAGTAAAAGTGTAATAAAGAGAGTTCAGACAAAATCCAAGCACATTTGTCACTCTTAGAGCCCCTTTATTAGAAATGCTAAAAAAAAAATTAAAAAATAAAGAAAATCCTTCAGGCTTAAGGGAAGGGCTATCAGATGAAAACTCAGGTTTTTCAAAAAGGAACAAGGCCTACTGGAAATGGTCAGATGGTTTGGTTCAGGTCAGCTAGCGTTCAAGCCGTCTGTGAGTCACAGGTCCCATCTGGTGCCAGCCTGGGTGAGTGGCACGGAGAGAGGAGGGAGTGGCCACAGCCCCCGGGGGGGGGGCATGGTCTCTCAGGAGTGCATGTCGGTGGCTGAGGCAGCTTGGATGCTGTGTGGAAAAGGGAGGCACTGCCGTGCCCAGGGTGGGGCGGCCTCCTGGGTGGATGGCCCCCGAGGAGTTTGAAAAGTGACAGCAGGTGGGGGGGTTCCTTAGGCAGGGAGGTGAGAACCAGCGTGCACTACAGGAGACACTCAGAGCCCTTCCAGGTGCACACTCCAGAGGGGCCGGGAGTGTGCACACACTTCCAGCACACAGGGGCTGCCCGTCACAGGGTTTGCCTGCAGTGATTGGTTCAGTCTGCATTTGGTGACAGCATAACCGCTTCCCGTTCTTTCGGCGCCCTCTGTGTAGTTTTGATAAAGAGCCCCTTCTGAGAAAGAGGCTTCCTGATGGATAATTATTAACAAGGGCAGGGACGCCAAGGAACCCAGGTCTGCCATGGAAATTCTCACCCGTCCAGCGGACACGCTCCACAGACCTCTCGCTTCCTGAAACATCAGTCCTTTCTGCTGACTTAGGAATCACATTCACCCTTCCTGAGGTGTGCAGTGCAAAGGTCAAAGCAAACACCTTAAATTCTCCGCCAAGTGCGTAAATATTTGAATGGGCACATTAGCAGTGATTGTGAAAGGTGCTTCCCTCCTCTGAAAATGATTTCCTCCTCCCATACAAGTTTATTTTTCTTGCTAGTTCAACACAATACTCTCAGTGGCTTTTGGCAGCGTAAAACATTAGCCAGATGAGCCGCCAGCATGTCAAGCACCTGTATTTTGTAAGGCAGCGTTTTACTGACGTACAGCATGGGGACAGGGCACAGATCTCAGGTCCCCTGTGGGATGAATTGCCACCACGTGGCTGGAGTGTGGGACTCCCATCCAGATCAAGAAGAGACCCCCAGTCCCAGAGCCCACCTCGCTTCAGCCACTGCCCCCTGTCAAGGGCGACCGGCACCCAGGTTCTCACAGCGGAGAGTCTTTTCCGTGCCTTTGGACATCACACAGCAGGCGTCAGAGGCGCCTGCTCGTCTTTGTGTGGCCACTTCGCTCGGCGCTGTGAGTGAGCTCGTGTACACGGCTGCGCCTTCCCGTGCTGCGACGTTTATGACTGTGCCCACATCGTGTGCCCACATGGCTGGCGATGGACACGTGGGTTTGTGTGATAGGGAGGCAGCCTGTAGACTCGGGGACAGAGTTTGAAATCAGGTAGCCCGGGGCTGAAATTCTAGCTTTGTGACCCGGGGTGGATTACCTGACCTCTCTGAACTTCAGGATCCCTGTCTGCAATAGGCACAGTATTTCCTGCCTCCCTGGGTGGTTAGGAAGGAGAAAGTGAGCGTGACAGGTGTCATCTGCAACCCTTTGGCTCCAGCTGGACACAGTCATCCCCCTTGCCCCCACTCAGCAGCCACTCAGAGCAGCCCTTTGCCGGCTGTGGGGACCCTCTGTAGGACCCTCTATGGTGCATTTTCAGCTATTTTCAGCCAGTGAGGTCCAGGTATGGTGGGCCCTTCCTGCCTCTGTGAAGCTGCAGTCCCCATCCGCTCTTGTAGACCATCTGGTGTTGAGGGACAGTGGCCCTGTGCCTGCCACCCTCGAGTAGCCTACAGCAGCCCCGAGGCTCTGGTCAGCACCAGCCTTGTGGAAGGTTCTCAGTTCCGTGTCCATCCCCGGGCAGGGCGCCCTCCATGTGGCTGTGCAGTCAGCATGTGCTGTCCCTCAGGCTGGGGCCCAGGCAAGTGGGGCCCACTGGCCCTCCAAGGCCTGGCTGCTTTTCTCTGGCCACCTGATGCTTATATTGCGGCCAGGTTGACTTCAGATCATCTGGCCTTGCAGAAAAAAGAGAGTCCCCCCTGTGGAAACACAACCCGAGTGCGGGGTTTGCGTGTGTTGCATGTGTGTACGTGCATGTACACAGAGGCACCTGCTGTCGCCGGGCTCCCAAGCAGACTGTGGCAGAGCCCGGCCAGTGCTTGCGTGTGTGACGGCCCTCGTGTCCCTTGCAGGCCTTCCGGAGCAGTACTACAGCCTCACCTGGTTCCTGAGCCCCATCCTTGGCCTCATCTTCACACCTCTCATTGGGTCTGCCAGTGACCGGTGCACCCTGAGCTGGGGCCGCCGGCGGCCTTTCATCCTCGCCCTCTGCGTCGGCGTCCTCTTTGGCGTTGCACTTTTCCTTAACGGCTCTGCCATCGGTAAGTTTCTCCTGACACCCGGACGGGGTCCTGGCCCTGGGTAGCTCCACTCGGTAAAAGCTGAATGGTATTGACCATTCAGGCTGACCCTGTGTGGGGCTGGCCAGGCTGCTGGGGACACCCTGCCGGTGACCACCCCGCAGGCCGCCTGGCAGCGCCGAAGCCAGCCCCACGTGGGAAAGCTGGAG
The DNA here is from genome assembly GCA_004027715.1 of Plecturocebus donacophilus. NCBI lineage: Eukaryota > Metazoa > Chordata > Mammalia > Primates > Pitheciidae > Plecturocebus > Plecturocebus donacophilus. The sequence continues at coordinate 17,809 of PVKP010016271.1, forward strand.
GAACCTGTTCACAGGGAAACGCTTCCTGTTGTGACCACTTGTTTTTGATGCATATCTGACGCCGCGTCCTGTTTCCAGCATTCTTTCAGAAATTATCTTTGGTTTTTTTGTTCTCCTTTTCTTCGACTTAGTGTTAAAATGTCCAGAACCTGGTTTGATGTCTGTGTTTTGCCTTTTTGGTGGTGGTTTTCTTTTGAATTAAAGCAACTGTGTGTGGGAAAATACTTTTTGCCTCAAGGGCACCCATCAAAACTGTTAAAAACACATTTTCTGGCACAACTTTTTGAGACTGAGGAGCTTAATCTGTTCTGAACTCGAGGACCTTGCCCCGGGTCTGCATGATGCAGAGGGAAGTGGGGGAGTTGGAGCGGCCAGAGGAGAGGCCCCGGGGACACTTCTCAGAGCCCGAGTGGGCACTGGCCCTGAGGCAGGCCTTGTCACCAACAGGCAATGCCTCTGATTGCGTGTGAGGGTGCAACTGCCCTGGTGCCTGCTGGGCACAGAGCTGCCACCCCCCACCCCCAGCCTGTCCCTGTCCCTCAGGAACAGCCCTCCCCTCCCCACCATTACCTAGACGGAGAGAGAAACAACATGGTTCCCCAGGACTGTGTCTTTGGGGGAGGTCCTCCCAAATGTGACCCAGATGCAGCCAGCTTGGGAGCCCCAGCCCCTCTGCCTGGGAGCTGTCTCCTGCCTGTGGTCTGAGGTGGCCAGCAAGGACCACCTGGGCAGAAAGTCCTTCTCCCGCACCTCCATGGGCAGGTGTATCTGCGTTCAGGCTAATCGCAGCATCTCAGGTCCTGGGTCTCAGGGTTCCCCTAATCTCGTCAGGAGGGCACTGCTTGTCTCCCTGGTGGGAAGTGACGGGTTGAACCTCAGCCGCCAACGTTGCTCTGGATTCAGGAGTACACTCCCAAGGCCGGAGGGACGTGGATGGGGACAGCTGCCTTTGGGTGCTGGCACCCTTTTGAAGGAGGACCTGTAGGAGGCGAGGCCCCTGGCATCTTTCTCTCCAGAGCCACATCTCCTGAACCCAGGCTGCCCTGAGAACTTGCGTGCAAAGCCCGCAGAGTTTGGGGTGTCGTTTCCTTTCAGACCTAGGGTAGGCCCATGAGACCCCCTGCACCTGCCTCATGAAGCCTCGTCAGTGTCGCCCACGGGTTGTCTGTGGCGTGAGCGCTTTGCCCTTTGGACATCTGCACTATCATGTGTGGCCTCCTTAGCGACATTGAGTTACTGCTTCCAGCACAGCAGCCGTAATCTGACGGCCGGGGTAGGAAGGACCATTCTCCCACTTTCTGTTTGAAAGAACATCAAAGGCGAGTAAACCCCTGGAGAGGGTTCACTAACCGAGTGGGGAGAAGAAACCCTGGAAGCCACAGAAGTACGCAGAAGAAAACCTAGCTCCTGTCCCCTGCACCTGAGCCAAAGAGCCTCGCTCTCTTGTGCAGAAAGGCTGGTATGGCTTTGTGGCCGTGCCCACTCCGTGTGCCCCTTCCATGTGGCTGTTTGCTCTCGGGCCCACCCTGGCCAATGTGTGATGACCTGACCGCTGCCCCGTGTGCTCTGTGCAGGTCTGGCCCTCGGCGATGTCCCCAACCGGCAGCCCATCGGCATCGTGCTCACGGTGCTGGGGGTGGTGGTCCTGGACTTCAGCGCCGATGCTACCGAGGGGCCCATTCGCGCCTATCTGCTGGACGTGGTGGACAGCGAGGAGCAGGACATGGCCCTCAATATCCACGCCTTCTCTGCCGGTAACGCTGCCACACTGAGACAGGGTGGCCAGGGTCCAACATGCCCAGGCCCGATGTGGGGAGGGGACAGGAGCCTGTGCTCCTGTGGTCAGTGCTAGCTCATCAGGCTGCATGGTGGGCTGAGGCAGTGGGCAGGGCCTCAGGGCTGGAAGGTAACCAGGGGCAGCCCTCCTGACCACTGAGCAGTGGGCCGAGGCACTGAGGAGCCTCCAGGGCAGGAGGCCAGGCCTGCTGGGGTGATGTACTGCTTACACAGTGAACCTCCCGGCCCTGCACGGACCTCGACCTCCAGCCAGGCGGTGTTCCCGTCCAGGTGAATGTGGTAGGCTCTGTGTGCTGAGGGCAGGGCATTCAGCACAGAGAGGCATGCACTGTGTCTGTCCTGGGACGGTCTGCCCCTCATTGATCAAGCGGTGATTCTGTTAGGTCAGAATTCTCAGACCTAGGGGCAGCTGCAGTTTCTGGTGGTGTTCTTCCTGCCGCTTTCTCCTCCTCCATCCCCAACTCCTAACAGGAGTGCAGCCCTGGCCCCCTGTTAGAGGGAGAGACCCTTCCAGAGCTTTCCCTGTGGCCTGGTGCCACCGGCTCACCAGCTGCTGCCTTCTCCCACGCAGGCCTCGGCGGGGCCGTCGGCTACGTGCTGGGTGGGCTGGACTGGACCCAGACCTTCCTGGGCAGCTGGTTCCGGACACAGAACCAGGTGCTCTTCTTCTTCGCTGCCATCATCTTCACGGTGTCCGTGGCCCTGCACCTGCTGAGCATCGAGGAGGAGCAGTACAGCCCGCAGCAGGAGCGCAGCGCCGAGGAGCCCAGCGCCCCGGACGGGGGCGAGCCGCACAGCGTCCCTGCCTTCCCGGACGAGGTGCAGTCGGAGCACGAGCTGGCCCTGGACTACCTGGACGTGGACATCGTGCGCAGCAAGAGCGACTCGGCGCTGCACGTGCCAGACGCCGCGCTGGACCTGGAGCCCGAGCTGCTCTTCCTGCACGACATCGAGCCCTCCATCTTCCAAGACGCCTCCTACCCTGCCACCCCCTGCAGCACCAGCCAGGAGCTTGCCAAGGCCAGGCTGCCCCACCTGGCCACCTTCCTCAGGGAAGCTGCCAAGGAGGACGAGACCTTGCTGGATAATCACTTGAATGAAGCTAAAGTCCCAAACGGAAGTGGCTCCCTGGCAAAAGATGCCCTCGGCGGCTATGCCAGGGTGGACACGAAGCCCTCGGCCATGTCGAGCTCCGTGCGGCGGCGGCGGCACGCGTTCCGCAGGCAGGCCTCCAGCACCTTCTCCTACTACGGCAAGCTCGGGTCCCACTGCTACCGCTACCGGCGTGCCAACGCGGTGGTGCTCATCAAGCCGTCGCGCAGCATGAGCGACCTGTATGACATGCAGAAGCGACAGCGGCAGCGGCGCCGGCACCGGAACCAGAGCGGGGCCACCACCTCCAGTGGAGACACGGAGAGCGAGGAGGGGGAGGGCGAGACCACCGTGCGCCTGCTGTGGCTCTCCATGCTCAAGATGCCCCGGGAGCTGATGCGCCTGTGCCTCTGCCACCTCCTCACCTGGTTCTCCGTCATCGCCGAGGCCGTGTTCTACACCGACTTCATGGGCCAGGTCATCTTCAAGGGTGACCCCAAGGTGAGTGCTCGGCCACTGGAGCGGGCCCCCTCCACCTACCTGTGGCTCCCCTAGAAACTCTCAGGTTGGGCTGGCGGGGCCTCTTCCTGGTGCCCACACGTGTCAAGGAGGGCGCACGGGGCCTCCTGTGCAGGTGACGGACCCACGGCAGGCAGCTGGCCTGCGCACGCCCCGAAGAACTTGGTCGGGGCCATCCTGGAGGCCACGGGTGGGGGTTGCAGTGAGGCCCATGGTGAGCAATCGTGAATGCCAGGTGCCGATCCTGGCGCTGAACGGGGTGTCTGTCACTGTGTCAGGCTGTCCCAAAGCAGAACAGCTAAAATGATGGCCTGCTGTTGCTCATTCCAGGCTCATGGGCGGCTCATGGTCCTGCGGTAATGGCTGGGTCCCACCATGGCCACTTTTGCCAAGAGAACTAAGGTGCCCTCAGCACACATTCGGGCCTCCTGCCTGTCTCCATACGGTCCTTCCCCTTCCGAGTCCAGTCTGAGCTGCTCCATGCAGTGGCTTCAAGGGGGCCAAGGCCACGGGGCATGACTTCTGCAAGTCCAGCCCTGCCCAGCCCAGCCCAGCCTGGGGAGCGGGGAGCGCAGACAAGACCCTGCCTCTTGCTGCGGTAGCAGAGTCACAGCACAGATCATTTCTGGTCTGGGAAGCATGGAAATGCTTTACCAGATAGCAACCGACTGGGGGCGGGCCCTCCTCCTGGAGGGGACTATCTTCGTCACTGCTCTTAAAATGAGTAGCTGGCTAGCAGCGTTTCCATGGGAAATACGCTCCTGGGCCTGGAGATGCCCTCATCAGCCCCATCTCATTTCCGGAACAGGCCACCTCGAACTCCACCGCCTGGCAAGCCTCCTACAACGCCGGGGTGAAGATGGGCTGCTGGGGCCTGGTCATTTATGCGGCCACTGGTGCCATCTGCTCAGGTAAGAGCTAGGTCAGGTCAGCACTCACAGTCCAGAAAACGCTCAGATCAGGAATGTGGATGAGAGAATCCTGCACCTTAGAATCTGGGGCCATCAATCGCACCCTGACTTCCAGGTCCCTCAGAACAGGGCCGTCCCTTGGGGAGAAGCATGGAAATTCCCCTCATTTTAGGGAAAAGGCCACTGTGGGCTGGCACCGGGAGCAGTATGTTTCTGAGACGACTTTGGGGCCTGTCCTGCTCATGTGGTCCCACGGCACTGTCCCATGTCAGTGGCGCCTTCCATCACGCTGTTCCTGGCCCCAGTGCAGAGCTGGACGGTGGCCTGGTGGGCAGAGTGGCAGCGGAGCAGGGCACAGGCACGTTTCACCCTGAGGGATGGGCCGGGATGGCAGGCTTCCGTCCCTCCGCAGCGCACCCAGGCTCGCCGGGAACCCGGGGTAATTGGGTCAGGGGTCTCTGAGCCAAGTGCGAGTCAGGCTGGCCCACCTGGACTCTGAACTTGGGGAAGGCCAGCTTCATTTGGCCTGAGCTGGATGTGAGGATGGCCGAAGTAAATGCTTCTTGGTAAGCAGCAGCCGGTGCAATGGCCCATGCTGTTGCCACCACTTTAACAGAAGAATTCTCAGCAGAGCACTTCCCAGAAGAGGTGACATCTGAGCCACCAGGCAGGAAGGGTGAGGGAAGAACAGAGGTGCCCATGAGAAAAACCAGCAACAATGTCCTGAGGCAGGACTGCCCACTGCTGCCCACCTCAGAAGAAATCGTCCCGGATGTGAGGCCAGAGAAGGCACTGAGTGGTCCCAGATTGGTAGGGCAGGGCAGGGGTCCCTGGGAGCTGCAGGAAGAGCTTGGTTATGGGGCCTGGAACAAGGAAGGCAGACTTCCCCCTGTGGTGCTGAAGCCACTGGGCCTCCCAGTGGGCCCATGAGCTACAAGCATGTGCCGGAGGTCCATGCCGCTGTGTCTGCCTGGGCAGGCCCGGGTTCAGCCAGAATGAGGGAAGTTTGGGTGGATGAGGGGGTCAAGGGAAGGGATGGTGGAGGGCGCCCGACAGGAGCTAGCTGCCTGCCCACCATCCCTGTCCCTCTCTCTGCAGCCCTATTACAGAAGTACTTGGACAACTACAACCTGAGCGTCAGGGTGATCTATGTGCTGGGGACGCTGGGCTTCTCCGTGGGCACGGCCGTGATGGCCATGTTTCCCAATGTCTACGTCGCCATGGTCACCATCAGCACCATGGGTATCGTCTCCATGAGCATCTCTTACTGCCCCTACGCCCTGCTGGGTCAGTACCACGACATCAAGCAGGTGCGTGCCACAGCGGCCCTGAGAGCCGCGTCCCAGCCTCCTGAGCTCCTTCTGTCCCCTCAGAGCAGAGCCCTGCACTTCCACAGGGGCAGGCTCACCACACAGATGGCCCTCTGCCATCTCCGCTTCTGACATGGCTCCTTCCAAAGCCCACAGAGCCACCACCTGTCCCTGGGCAGCTGCTGGCCACAAAGGGTCTTCTTCAGCTGCCCCCATCCCCTAGCACCTCCCAGAGGTTTATGGAGGCAAAAGTACTGTCCCTGCTCCTTCGATCCCCTCAGGCCCAGTCACACTTCCCTGAGGGGGAAGCTCCAGCCAGCCCTGTCCAGTGGGGCAGGAGGAGAGCCACCCAGGTATGCCTACACTTCCTGGTAGCCACATTTAGAAAGTGGGATGGCCAGTGAAAGCTAGCGTATTTCATTTAACCTGCTGAAACGTTATTTCAGCATGTACTCTATATGAAAAAATTGCCACAATATTTTACACTCTTGCTAATCATTGAAATTGTGTGTATGTTACATCACAGCACATCACAGATGAGACAAGTTTTCTCTCAAATGTTCAGCCACAGCACAGGCAGACTCTTGCCTCTTTCTGGATTTTATGCAGCTGAAACATCTGGTTTCATCTCTGGGTTTCACTCACACGCATGCTGGCAGCAGCACGGCCAGCCTTTTCATGTCGCGGTGTGTGGCCAGATGCTCCCTGCTTTCTGGGCATTTGGGTTATGCTGTCGCAGGTAGCACTGCTGGAGCATCCCTGGTCACACTTCCTTTTGTGCCCTTGCTCTTGGTTGACAGTCACCTTGGAGTAGATGTGGTGTATATGGTTTGAGGTAGGGATCAAGACTTTTATTTTTTCCCCCTACATATAGGTGTTTGCCCAGGTCATGACCCAGCGCCATTCCCTGCCCCTCTGTGCAGTGCCATCTTTGTCATAAATTGGGCTTCCGTGTAAGCGTGTGTTTCTGCTCTCTCCTGTTAGTCTATTCTAAAAAATGTCAACTGTCTCAGTTAAACTAGTTTTATAATAAGTCTTGAAACCTGGTGGTAGAAATCCCTCAACTTTGTTCTTCTTCAGGATTGTCTTGGCTATTCTTAACCATTTATTTGTCATCTAAATGTTAGACTCAGCTTCTGGGCTTTTAAAATTAAAAGCAAATTATATCAGTCAATTTGGGGAGAGTTAATGACTTCGTAGTATGGAGCTTCCCATCCCTAAGTGCTACATCCCCTTCTATTATTAATCAGTGCACATCCGGAGATTCTTTGGGCCATCTACTTACGCAACCACATCATCTGTGTCTAATGAGCTGTATTTCCTCCTTCCTGATTCTCCATACCTGTTACTTATTTTCCTTGCCTTCTTGGAATGGCTGGAACCTCCAATACAAAATAAATAGAAGTGGTGTTTGCTCTTTCAAATCAACAAGGGAGTATTTAATATCTCACTTAATATCTTTCTAGGAAGTATGATGCTTTTTTTTTTCTTTTGAGACAGAGTCTCACTCTATTGCCTAGGCTGGAGTCCAGTGGCACAAACTCAGTTCACTGCATCATACATAGCGGATCATACTCAGCCCACTGAGTAGCTAGAATTACAGGTGCCCACCACCATGCCTGGCTAGTTTTTGTATTTTTAGTAGAGACAAGGTTTCACCTGTTGACCAGACTGATCTCAAAACTCCTGACCTCAGGTGATCTGGTTGCCTCACCCTCCCAACATGCTGGGATTACAGGCATGAGCCACTGCACCTGGCCCAGAAGTATGATGCTTTGATTTGTGTTTTCCTGAGAATGTGTCCATTTCATCTGCACTTTCAGAATTGTTAGCATTAAATTGTTTACAGTACTCTTACGATCTAATGAGATAGAACCTGTAGTGGGATCTCCTTTTTCCTTCCTGTGTTAGTTATCTGAGACTACTGATTTGTGCTTCGAGGAAGCTTTGATGTCAGTCTTCCCTGCCACGTGTCCGTGTGCTCACACTTCGTCTCCTGCCTTCTGTTATGTCTTGGTTTAACTTGCTGTTGCTCATTTCTTACTCGACTTCCAGTCTAATATTTGCAGGTAAGTCCACTTTCCCTCTACACGCACCTTTGATTGCACCTTGTGCAGGTTCTAACCTGTTTTCTTTTCAAAGATTTTTATAATTTTCATTGTGATTTCTATTTTGAACTGTGAAGTACTTAGAAGGACATTCATGGAATTCCGACATTTGGGCTGTTTCCAGTTGTCATGTTGTTACTGACGATCAGTGTGGTTCCTTAGTGGCCAGAGAACGTATCCCACATGAGCACAGCCTTGCAGTTAGTTGTGGCTTCCTTGGTGGCCCGGCCCATCTTGCGTGTTGAGAAATGCTCCATGTGCACTTGGAAAGAACGTGGGTCCTGCACGTCAGGGCGGTGGGCCTTGACATTGCTTCACTCTTCTCTTGCTGCTTTTGTCTGTTTATGAAAGGTACATTAACGTGTCTCACTGTGATGATGGCATACACGTTTAGAGCTGCTGTGTCTGTCTTCTTAGTAGACTGACCTTTTTTTCAGTATCTCTAGGAAAAAGCCTCCTGTGGAGATGCTGTCTGATCAGTCACACGTCTAATAGCAGTAGTGTATGAACAGCAGCTTTCTTTTGTGTCTTTGTTCAAGAAACACAAATGAAGCTGCTCGCTGTTTCCGTGGGTCCTGCCACTTTGTTGCCCGTGGCCACCTGCAGTTTTACTTAGGGAAGCATCCACCTGGGCCCACGGCCCCTCAGCCCCTGTGGAGACGGCCAGGGTGAGGCGGGACAGCCCGGTGGAGCCTGGCCCTGCTGCCTCTCCTTGAGACTGGAGCCCAGGTTCCTGGGAGCCCACATCCCCATCAGATTGACGGAGTGGCTTCCACGCCTGCCCTCTACTTGAGCTATAACTTTCCACCTCTCCGCCTGCACAGTGCTGGGCAGGAGTTGAGGTGGGGGAGGTGCTCAGGCAGGAGCAGTTGCCGAGAAGCTCAGTGGAAGACAGGTTGCATTTCCAGGCTGCTGAGTTAATAGTCACAGCTCTGCAGGGCTGGGTGCCGGCCACCTTCTCCAGCCACTCACCCTTGTGTTTCCTGTCTTGCAGTATGTCCACCACAGCCCCGGGAACTCCAAGCGCGGCTTTGGCATCGACTGCGCCATCCTGTCCTGCCAGGTGTACATCTCCCAGATCCTGGTGGCCTCGGCCCTCGGGGGCGTGGTCGAAGCTGTGGGGACTGTCCGCGTCATCCCCATGGTGGCCTCTGTGGGCTCTTTCCTGGGCTTCCTGACGGCCACATTCCTGGTGATCTATCCCGACGTGTCAGAGGAAGCCAAGGAAGAGCAGAAAGGCCTGTCTTCCCAGTTGGCCAGCGAAGGCGGGGCCAGGGGGAGCAGGGAGAAGCCCACCGTGCTGAAGCTCATGCGGAAGGAGGGCCTGCCGGGGCCGGTGGAGACGGAGTCCATGGTCTGAGCCGCCCTCCCGTTTACACGCATTCCACCAGGTGGGCGGGCGGGCAGGCGGGTGGATGGCGGGGCCTGGCCACGGACGGGAGCAGAGACATCGCGGAGCCCGGCAGCTGCTGTGGCCGCCCCAGCAGCACAGGTCTGAGCCCCTCGCCCCGTAGTCACAATTCAGTAGTCATAGGGTAGGTTCGAGCTACTAGGCAAAAATACCACACTAACCACTTTTTTGATGATTAAAAAAACATTTGAAATATTTTTTTAATTGAAAAAGATCTTTTAATTTCAACTCCTTTATTCTGCAGGTATATTATTCTGCATGTTTTTAAATTATAAAACATTTATATAGACAATAAGCAATTTAGAAAAAATAAGATTTCGCATTTCTAGAATTATAATTGAAAACAAAATGTGACATTCTGTGCTATGCCTTATCTGAATGCTTCAGGTAATGGTAGTGTAGTCAGTGACTAAAATATTTTTATCAGATTTGCTCTCTGTGGACGCCTGCAGGTGTCGACGACTGTCAGATCCCGTCACTTTGGCTGGTGCTGCAGCTACTGGAGAGTATTTTTCTTTATGATTATTTTAGAAGACAAAAATTATTTTCCACAGTGTGGTTTTCTTAGAAGAACAGCATCTCTTCTTTTCCTCAGTGAGTTTGACACATTGTGGCCGGGGCAGCCCTGCCCTTGGGCAGCGGCCGCACACCAAAGCTGGGAGGAGGCTGGTCGGGGGCCCGGGCAGAAGACAGTGGTTTGCAGGGGCAGCTCCCAGACACCCTGCCCAGGGATGGGCTGGGCACCACGTGGGGGGCAGAGTGTGAGCTCCAGACGGGCTCCTACATGCACACGTGAGTGTGTCTGCACCCAAACATGTGACCCCGCTCATCCCAGCTGAAGGACTTTTGTAGGCGGCCAGGCTGCCCCTCCAGACCCCTGCAGACCCCAGACGTTGACTTTCGCTGCACTTTTGATCCATCGCTAAACCATTTGCTGGGGGTTCCTGAGAGCAGAGCTCCCGGCGGCCCTGCCTTCCAAGCCCCGCCGCAGGCTACCTCGGGCGTGTGGATGTGGAGAGCCTCCCCCTCCGGAAGGGGACGTACGTGCTGGAACCTGTCGGAACTCCACGGCTTCCTCACCTGCTCACCTGCGCCACGCTGGCATCGGGACAGGTGCACAGGGAAGCACGTGTCTGGACGGCAGAAGGCCCATGCCAGCGGAGGGCTCCGCGCTGCCGTTTGGTTTCAGCGAAGACGCAGAACTCCGCAAGCACCGCGGCTACTTGGAAATGTTTTCCAGACCACAGGCTCTTCAGAACCAAGCCGTTCCTACGCCTCCGACTCAGAATGGTTGGCGTAACCCTCCTGAGATCAGGAGACAGGGAGGCCCCACATGCCACACGGACACAGTCAGACAATGCTCATACTTCTGCTGCCTCAAGTCATTTTTAAATAAAGTCCTTTGGAATGCATGAGGATCATGCTGCAATATCATTCTAGAGCAAATATATAGAGACACATAGATGTATTTCAAGATGAAACTAAAGCAGTTTTTAAATAAATTACTTGAATTTTCTGTGTGTTTAAAGAAGCGACTGTTTAATGTGCTTGATGGGCCTCTGGTCTTGCCATGTCTCCGGCCACTGGTGGCACTTTGCAGGTCGTTTGTGTCCGGGTGGCAGTTGGGTGCCTGCTCACGTGCGGTGCATCTGCCAGGCCCCGGTGTCCCAGGATCGCAGAGGACTGACTTCAGGACCTCAAGAACATTTCTTCTCTTTATGGAAACTTGAGGATGGCCTTGTGCATCTCATGCATGGACAGGGCAAGTCCCACTACTGAACATGCTGTCGCCTTTGCTGCGAGCCCTCCGGCAGCGGGAGCCCTTCTCCCCGGGGGGACGGCACCCCTGGCTTCCTCACCTCAGCCGGGCGTCCGTGGCAGCTCACTCTATGCAACTTGACCCTCCAGTGGCTTTAGCTGGAGGTCCCCGCTGAGACTGGCTGTGCTGTCAGGACCTCCAGGCGCAGCCCCTGTCTCGCTGCTTTCTCCGGCTTCTCATCCTGGCAACTGGAAAACAGATGGAGTCAAGAGAGCAGCGGACATGGGGTGGTGGTGACCTGACCTGACCTGAATCAGGATCCGACCCAAACCACGCCAAACATGGGCTCAGCCGGGGGCCGCCCCTCGCCCAAGGCCTGCCTCCCTCCCTCATCTGAAGGCCCAGGGGCCAGACCTAGGGCTCACCAAAGCCAGTTCCTTGCCAGCTGGGAGTGCAGGAGTCTCAGGGCCGGGCTGCGACTTGATTTTTAGGAGGAAGAGGGGCTTCGCAACCCCGCTCTGAGCGGTGTGTTAACCCTGGAGATCCCAGCCTCGACTTGACCAATCTGAAGTAAGGATAACAAAGGCCTTCAGTGCTCTCTGCACGGCCTTGCCACGGTCACTGTCAGAGTGTGAACACCCTGAAAGCCATTGCCAGCCAGGGACAAGCATGACTGTTGTGTGATCCTCAGTGACAAGTCAGGGGATGCCCACTGTGGACTGGTCAAGCCCTCAGCCCTTCAGGTGTTGCCAACCAAAGTCTTTCTTAGTGTGGAGGTCCGGTCAGCGTGCGGACCTGAAATGAGGGGGAGCGGTGGGGGCTGCGGTTCAGGGTCAGTAGAGTCGGTTTCTGGAGCGGCCTTCCTGGGAGGCAGGCGCAGGTGACTGGGGCCTTCGTGGTTCGTGTGGGCCCAGCCTGGGCACAGCGAGGACCAGGTTGCCACATCCTTTAGCCTCAGCCCCTCCCCTGCACTGAGATTATTTCCAGATTGCACTCACTTGAAACTGTCCGTACCGTCACCTTGTGTCTTAAGGGAAGCCCAGAGGGGCAGGCGAGCAGGCTGTCTTGTCCACGCAGTGCCACTGCACCCGCAGCTTGCATGGGTCAGGCGACAGCTCAGGTGTCTGTGGCTTCTAACCTTGTACCTCAGATAGACGCAGTGCCAAGCTGGGGCTGGGGACGCCAGTCACTGTCAAAGGGGAGGTGTTCTGGCTGGCAGCCTTGTCCAGGAGGACGAGGAGGCTGTGCCCACTGGGGAAGCTAGCCAGGCATCCGGTGCTGTGGGCGCAGCTGAAGTTGGGCTCATGGTGCCCTTGGCATTTGGGCCATGCAGGCTGGTGGTGACTGGAGTGTCAGGCGAGGTGTCAGTTGGTCGAGCTTGGCATACTGCATGCAGACCAGTCACAAACTAGGGTAATGTTGGTCTCATTCTGGAGTGTCAGGCGGGTGTCAGTTGGTCGAGCCTGGCATACTGCACGCAGACCAGTCACAAACTAGGGTAACGTCGGTCTCATCGGTGGTGGTTTTGTTCCCTATCAAAGTCAGCAAAGTCAAGCATCTTTCGGCAGGCTTCCCCTTAATACATGGCAGAAGTTTCCAGGAATGCAAGCTGGTGGGAAGGGGCAGCGGTCGTGAGCGCTCAGCTGGGCCAGCCTGCCTGTGACCTCCTGCCGAGGTCTGTCAGGGGACTGGCATCATGACGTTCCCTGGTGTCTGAAGAGCTAGCCTTGGAGTGTTCCGTTTTTCTCAGCCCCAGGCAGGGGTCTGAGCTGGAATCGCCCAACCTGCCACTGAGCCTGCCAGCTGTTTGTGCTGCTCCTTGGACCCCTGCCCGTGAAAGCCACAGGCCCGTGCGAGAAGCGCTCTGTCCAGTCCTATTCCCTGGGGGAAGGCAGGGCCGCTGAGCCCACTTCCGATGGTTAGTGGCTTCCAGCAGCCCTCAGGAGTGTTTCTCGAAGGCCCCACGTGTGGAGGACTTGGCCTATGACCACCTAGAACCCCAAAGCAGAACAGGAAGCAGTTCTCAGGACAAGAAGAGGGGCAGAAGGGGCGTTGTGGGCCGCCCTCGGCTCTCCGCTGCTGGCACCATGATGTCCGGGTGGCCTGTTTGAAAAACTCTCTCCAAGAGACCAGCGGTTCCCTTCTGTGGCTAATGGCTTCTGCGGCCACCAGCGATAGCGACACCTACTAGAGACCAAGTTTGCAAAACACCAAATACTGCTGTCCACACTAGACATGAACCGGCTTCAGGAAAGACATACACCTCTTCCCACGTGTGTTCGCTTCTGCCTCAGCGCTGGTCCAGCTTTAGCCACCGCACAGCGTGCAAGTGACTGCTACTGCTACTGCGGAGTCAGGCCCGTCTACCCTCCGCCTCCCAGCAGCACGCGCCGCCTCAGAGACACACCAGCTCCCTGCCTCCAAGCCTGGTGCCACAGGCTTGTCGTGAGGGACCTCCGCTTCCGAGAGCTCCTGGGGGGTTCTGCCCTTCACCACCTGGGAGAGGTGTCAGTTCAGTTCTGGGTTGAACAAGGCCTGTGCACGCAGCATGTTGGGGACCCAGCCTAAAGTTCCTGTTACCTCCTCATGCAAAGCCAGCCATCACTCTCTGGCCAGAGCCCCCAAACCTCGAGGTGGCCCCTTGGCCAGCCCCTCCTTGGCCTCCAGGAGGACTGAGTACCCTCCCAGCGGCTGCCCTTGCCCTCCGCCGGGCTGGCTGCCAGGGGCATGTCACTCTGTGCCGTGGACTGAGACCAGCTCCTGGTGACAGAATGACCTGTGTATTGGAGATGCCTCTTTGTCAGAGAAACTCCCCAGGCATCTCGGAACGAAGCTATTTAGTTCCATTGTGAACTGGCCACAGGACAGCTTTTTATCAACTTATTAAGTTGGAGCACTGTAATAGCTCTTGCTGATTTAGCAATGGTGTAAGTGTGTGTTAAACACATAATGTTATGTTTTAGGAGGAGGTCGTAAGGAAGGGTCATGTCATTCATGGCCATTCTGTTAGTTGGGTAAGTGGCCTCATGTCTGTGTCCGTCTGGACACAGCCCTTGGCTCCGTCGTGTTTCTTTGCCAGGTGAGCGTGTGTGGCATGCGCTGCTGTTCGCACCCGCTCTGTCCTGCACAGGGTTCGCTTGTGCAGCGCCCTGACTTCCTCTGTGCACTGAGAACCTCCCTGCGTCTGTTTCTCTGTTCCTGTGTGGCTGACTCAATAAACTTTTCCCTCTGACGTGATGGTGTGGGTGTGTCTGTCACTTCCCTGCTGCCTGCCCTCTGCCCTCCTGGTGCCTAGTGGGTCCAGTGGGCTGTCTGAGGCCTGCAGATGGCGGGCCGGGCCCAAGGACAGGAGCATTTGTTCCCCGGAGGCCCCGCCAGCTCCCAAACCTGAGGCCTGTCCCTGGAACGCCCACACATTCCCCCTTAGCTGTGGCCCTCCAGGGGTGCTCCTGTACCTGGAGGTGAGGGGTCTTGGCTCAGGCGGGGTCAAGGCCTGGGCCCTCCTGCTGGCCTGTTCTGGTGGAGTGGGGGTGGGGCCTGTGGTCTGCCTATGCTGAAGGGTTCCTGACTGTCCCTGGTCAAGTGTTTTAGGGAGGCAGCCTGCTTGCTGCCAGCAGTGGGCACGCTGAGCTGAGGACAGTGGGTAGCCTGTCATGTACACCTGGCTTTGGTGGCCCCAGGGAACATACGGGGTCCTGGAGTGGCTGGAAGAGCACTCCTGGCCTTCCTACAGGCAGAGTGGGTCATCTTTGTCCTCTGGTACCCCACTGAGGGCTGTGGCTGCCAGCCGTGAAGAAAATGAAGGGGAGGGGATTTGCCTTGGGTGACCCAGCTGTTTTTGTCAACGGCTTCTCTGATTTGAAGCTGTGGGGCTTGGAGGGGTCCCAGTTGGGCAAGGGGTGGGGTGGAAGGGATCTGCTTAGACTAGGGAGAAAGGAGGGCTTGGCTAGGAGGGGAGTGTCACCTCGTGGCTCCCAGATGGGACCTGCGACCTGCGTAGTCGTAGTCGGGGTGGGGGTTGGGGCATGGAAGCCAGGAGCCCCGGACCTGGGGATAAGTCCTGGCTGGGCCACTCTGGCGCTGCTGCAAAACACAGGCTGATCGCCCTGTTGTGGGGACTAAAGGGATGGTGGCGTTCTGCCAGACGGAAGTGGAACAGAGAGCCAGGGCTGCCCAGACTGCACCCAAGGCCCCATTTGCCCTCTGGGGCGCTGGCAGGAGCACGCAGCGTTCCCTGCCGTCCTCCGGGTCTCCCACCCCGCCCTGCAGTCCCACCCCGCTGTCCCTGTTAGGGAGGGGCCGCGGAAGCCTCCGCCCACCACGGCACATCCGGTCCCGCGCCCCCAGACTCGACTCGGGGCTGGGCTTTGGGGACACAGGTGGCGGCCCAGGCCCACGGAGGACGTCGGGACCCGAGATCCAGGCGCTTCCCTCCCAGGTGGAGGAGGCGGCCAGCGAGAACAGCTTCCTGCAGGGGACACCGGCCACCGCGCCGCAATCCCGCACGGCCACGGAGACGCCCCCCGGGGAGGGCCTGGAGCAGTGGGAGCCCCACACCCCGGTGGCCGCCCAGTGCCCACGAAGACCCCCGCCCCCGGGTCAGGGACGGTAGGGGGAAGGGCAGGGGACCGGGCGCGTGTTCCCCCGCCAGCCCCACCGCCTCACCTGGCCCACCTGAGCGAGCGCAGGACCTGCATCCCGCACCCGCCAACGCTCCCCCAGGCCAGGAGGGGACGCCCGGCGCTGCACCCCTTTTCCCTGGCCTTTCCCCAGGATGCCCGCCAAGGACGTGCCCTGAGTGTCCAACGGCCGTCGTGGGGCAAGAAGAAGTCGCCAAGGCAGACAATCAGTGCCTCAGGCCTCCCAACCCGCAGTCGTTTTTCTTTTTTTTCATTTTTGTTGGCCAGGCTGGAGCAACCTCGGCTCACCGCAACCTCAGCCTCCCAGGTTCAAGCGATTTTCCCACCTCAGCCTCCCCAGTAACTGGGATTACAGGCATGCACCACCATGCCCGGCTAATTTTTGTATTTTTAGTAGACACAGGGTTTCACCGTGTTGGCCAGGCTGGTATCAAACTCCTAACCTCAAGTGATCCGCCCACCTCGGCCTCCCAAAGTGCTGGGATTACAGGCGTGAGCCACGGCACCCGGCCCCAGTCTTCACATCTTTGTCTCCACACTACTAATGCTAATTATTTCTAACAAAATTTGGACCACTGTGCAGTTTTGCAGTCTACATTTTCTGTTGTTGTTTAGCCAAATATCTTCAACCTTCCTTGTTCCTGCACGTAGACCTACTGCATTGTTTAACAGCTGTTTGCATTCCAGGGTATGACTTCTTTCTTTCTTTGAGACGGTCTCCCTCTGTTGCCCAGGCTGGAGTGCCCAAGCTTGATCATGGCTCACTGAAGTCTCCTGGTGTCGGACCATCTTCCTGCTTCAGCCTCCCAGGTAGCCGGGACTGCAGGTGCACACCACCATGCCCTGCTTTTTCTTTTTTTTGGAAATAGGGTCTCCCTGTGTTGCCCAGGCTGGTCTCAAACTCCTGGGCTCAAGCAGTGCTCCTGCCTGGGCCTCCCAAAGTTCTGGGACTACAGGCATGAGCCCCTGTGCCCAGCTTTGTTTGCCTGTTTTTCAGTTGAGCTGTTCATCTTGCCATCAATTTGTAGAATATATTTTTGATAAAAATTCTTTGCCAGATATAATATTGCAAATATTTTCTTTTTTTCCTTAATGACATATTTTGATGACATCCAATTTATCAATTTTTTCTTTAGCTTTTCTGTGTGTTCTCTCTAGAAAAGTCTTTGCACCAAGGTGGCAAAGATCCGCTTGTCTCCAGCGCGTGCAGCTTGACGCTGAGGCCAGCGAGCCCCCGCGGGTCAAAGTCTGTGGTGCGGAGTGCCGGGCTGCCTCCCTTCACACGTTCGTCCAGTCGTGGCAGCAGCCTGCTGAGCTCTTTCCTGGCTGAATTGTCGTGGAACTTTTGCATTTGTGCAGTCGACTGATTTGATGCGCGTGCATCTAGACCCTATGTTTTTTCCCCATTATCTATACTTACGTCAAATCCTACCGTTTTAATTACTGTAGCTTTTTAGTAAAGCATAAAGATATACATGAGTCCTCTAGCTTGAGCTGTCCCACCTGGCTTGATCTTCTTTTTGAAGGTTATCTTAAATATTCTACTTTGCATTTCCATATATGTTATCAAATTCTCAATTTTTTAAACATTCTGTTAGGATTTTGACTGGGATTAAGTTGAATCTGTCAGGTCAGTTTGGAGATGACGCACGTTTATATTTAATCTCACAGTCCTGGAAAACGGTACATCTTTCTGTCTTTAACATTTTCTCTCAGCAGTGTTTTTGAGTTTTCAGTCTTGTACATCATTCATTAAATTTATTTCTATTGAATGTGTTTTTTTATGTTACTGTAAGTATTTTAAAAGTTTACAAGTTGTTTGCTGTTAGAATATAGTAATGCAGTAATTATATATTGACCTTGTATCTAGTACCTTACTAGAAAAAAACTAGAAAAGTATTCTTGTTTTTAAAATAGATTCTTTAGGATTTATATAAACGGCCTTGCTGTCTTCTCATAAAGATGGTTTTGCCCCTTCCAGTACAATCTTCTTTTCCTCCCTCAATGTTCTGCTAAACCAATACAATCTTCATGCCTTTTTAAATTTAATTTTATTTGCCCTATTGCCCTGGCTAGGATCTCTAGTACAGTGTCAATAGGAAGGGGAAAGCGAAGATCCTTGCCTTGGTCCCATTCTTAGGGGGAAGCAATTCAT
This sequence comes from Plecturocebus donacophilus, assembly GCA_004027715.1. Classification (NCBI taxonomy): domain Eukaryota; kingdom Metazoa; phylum Chordata; class Mammalia; order Primates; family Pitheciidae; genus Plecturocebus; species Plecturocebus donacophilus. The sequence continues at coordinate 35,511 of PVKP010016271.1, forward strand.
CTCTCACCATTAAGTATGATGCTTGCTGTGGGTTTCTTCTGAATGTTATCAGTTTGAGGAAGTTCCCTTTGTTCTACTGATATGGTAGGTAACACTGATTGATTTTTGAATATTAAATTGACCTTGTATCTTGCAACCCCACTTGGTCATGATGTATTAACCTTTAAAAATATTGCTGGATTCAGTCTGCTAATATTTTGTTTAAGAATGTTGCATCTGTTTTGTTTTTGTTTTTTGGGTTTTTATTTTTTTTTTAGGTTTTGGAGGAGCAGGTGGTGTTTGGTTACATGAGTAAGTTCCTTGGTGGTGTTTTGAGATTTCTGGGCACCATCGCCCTAGCAGTGTATACTGTGCCCACTGTGTAATCTCTCATCTCTTCCCCTCCCCCACGCTTCCCTCCGAGTCCCCAAAGTCCACTGTATCATTCTTATGCCTTTGGGTCCTCATAGCTCAGCTCCCACTCATGAGTGAGAACATAAGATGTGTGGTTCTCCATTTCTGAGTCACTTCACTTAGAATAGTCTCCAATTCCATCCACTGTTGTGTATACCATCATTTCATTCCTTTTTATGGCTGAGTAGTATTCTATGATGTAAATACACCACATTTGCTATATCCATTCGTTGACTGATGGGCATTTGGGCTAGTTCCATATTTTTGCAGTTTTGAATTGTGCCACTATAAACATGCATGTACAAGTGACTTTTTCATATTATGACTTATTTTCCTCTAGGTAGATACCCAAGGAATTTTGCATCTATGTTTCTGATAGAAATTGATCTACAATTTTCTTTCCCTGTAAGATCTTTGTCCTTTAACTATAGGTTCATGCTGGTCTCCTAAAATGAGTTGGGAAGGGTTCTCTCCTCTTCTTGTGAAAGGGCTTCTGTCACTTCTATTATACCATTCGTAAGAGCTTGTTAGAATTAACTAGTGAAAGCACTTGAGCCTAGAGATCTCATCTTTCTGGGAGATTTTTGACTGTAAACCAATTTCCTTCATAGACGTAAGACTCCTCAGATTTTATTCCTCCTTGTGTTTCATAAAGTTATTTTTAAGAAATTTGCATATTTTATCTAGTTATTTACAGTATCTTTTGATGTATGTAAGACTGGTATTCCATTTCGTTCCTGTTAGTGGAAGGAAATCTGTGCACATGTGTTTTTTTCTTGGTCAGTCTCGATAGGGTTTATCAATTGGAGAACCAGCTTCTGGCTTTGCTGGTCGCTATTTCATACTTCCTTTACTTATTTTATTTAAATATACTTTTATTTTTCTACATTCTTATGGTTAAAATTTATGTCGCTGATTTGAAACCTTTCTTCTAACACAGGCATTTAAAGTTATAATTGTTCTCCTTAGCTACGTCCCATACATTTTGGGTTTTACTTTTCTTTAAAAATAAAGAGATAGGGTCTCCCCATGTTGCCCAGGCTGGTCTTGAACTCCTGGGCTCAAGGGATCCCCCTGCCTTGGACTCCCAAAGTGCTAGGATTACAGGCGTGAACCACTATGCCTGGCCTGCATCCCATACATTCTGATATGTTGTGTTTTCAGTATCACTGAGTTCAAAATATTTTCTGATTTCCTTTGTGTTTTTTCTTCAACTGATGGGTTATTTTGAAGTATGTTAATTTCCCAACATGATTTTAATTTTGGGATTTTTCGGCATGTTATCACTGTTGATATCCCATTCCATTTCTGTGTGGTCAGAGAACATATTCTGTAACAATTAAATCTTCAAATTTATTTTATAGCCCAGCATATAATCCAGTTTGGTGAATATTCCGCCTGCATGTGGAAACGGCTCTTCTGCTGTTGTTGAGTGTAGCATTCTATGTCAGGTCAGGCTGGTTGATCCTGTAGTCAAATCTATATCCTTGTGAATTATTTACTTGTTCTATCAATTTCTGTGAGAAGGGGGTTAAAATCTCTGACTGTGGATTTTGTCTGTTTTCTCGTCTAGTTCTACCATGCTTGCTTCATATCTCTTGAATCTCTATTATTAGTTAATTCATCTTCTTGATGAATTGACCTTATTATGCTTTCCCTGTTTGCTTCTTGTAATATACCATGAATTATGTTTTGTCTGAAAGTAATATAACCATACAAGCTTTTTTATAGTTATTGTTTGCATAGTGAAACTTTTTTTTTTTTTCAGATAGGGCCTCGCTCTGTCAACCAGGCTGAGTGCAGTGACGTGATCACAGCTCACTGCAGCATTGACCTCCCAGGCTCAAGCCACCCTCCCACCTCAGCCCCGGGAGTAGCTGGGAGTACAGGTGCGCACCACTATGTCCAGCTAATTTTTATAATGTTTTTATATAGATGAGGTGTCTCACTGGGTTGCCCAGGCTAGTCCCAAATTCCTGGGCTCAAGTGATCTTCCTGCCTCAGCTTCCCAAAGTGCTAAGATGATAGGTGTGAGCCACCACATCCAGCCTAAAACTTTTTTCATCCTTTTACTCCTGCCTTGTACTTTTAAAGTGCATCACTTATAGACAACGTACAGTTGGGTTTCCTTTTAGATCTAGATTGACAGCCTCTGCCTTTTAATTAACTGGAGTGCTGCATCCATTTACACTTGATACAATTATCAGCGTGGCGAGGGTCCAGTCTGCCATCTCGCTGCTCATTTTCTGCTTGTCACAGCTGGCTTTTTGCTCCTGTGTCACTGCTTTCCTGTGTTTTGGTGAATATTTTTCATGTCTGATTTTGTAGCCATCCATGTGGGGCATCAGTGATGCTCAGGCCCCACTAACGACATCTCCTTTGAGTCTCGTCAGCCTCTGACACACAGCCTCAGCCCTCCCCCTGGATGACCACCACGACGCCCGGCAGAGCCGCAGCGGTGGTCCCCTTGGATGACCACCATGACGCCCGGCAGAGCCGCAGCCGTGGTTTGCCGGCCAGGGCCTAGAGCCGCAGGGAAAGACGCAGAGCTAGGAGCCTTACTCTTCTCTCCACCAAAGCAAGGTGAGTTCACTCCCTCCCTCACCCCAGGATCCTCCCTGAATGGGCCAGGGGCTGCTGCAAACACATCTCAGGAGCGCCAGCCTCAGCCCCCATGCACAGCGCCTTGGGAAAGGTGAGAGTGCTAGCGGAAAGACTGCGCATAGGGCAAGAGCAGCTTCTGAGGGCCTTTCGAAGCCCAGCCCTGCCTTCTTGGCATTGAGAAGTGTATGCCCCCCACGTCCACTTAGCTCTTAGTACTGGAGCCAGAGTATCCTGGGTGTGAGATAGATGGGGATGATCCTCTTCATGTCGTGGGGCCCTGAGGATCATGCACAACAGTGCCCCTAAAGCGCCCGGCACAGCACCTGACTGGAGCACAGGGGCAACACAGGCGACAAACAGGAGCTGGGACAGTTTCCTGTGGCTGCCAGAACAAACAGTCGCAAACTGGGTGTGGCGATGGGCGGTCATGCACCTGACCTTTACGTGCTCACCATTCTGAAGGCCAGAAGTCTGAGATCCAGGTGCCAGCAGGGCCACGCCCCCAGAGGGCTCTGGGGAAGGATGCATCCTGGCCTCTTCCAGCTCCTGGGCTTGTGGCTGCATCACTCCTGGCTTTGCCTCTACCTTCACGTGGACTCTCCCCACATGTCTTTTCCTCTCCTCCTTAGGACACTGGTCATTGGATTTAGGGCCCCCCCTAGAATCCAGGAGGGTCTCCTCTTCATATCCTTAATGACATCTGCAAAGACCCTTCATCCAATAAGGTGAGATTCACAAGTCTGGGGGTAGGACGTGACATCTGCTTTTGAGGGCACCTTTCAACCCACAAGATCACATCCTCATTTCCTCTTCCTTCACATTCTAGAGGTGCTCCTGGGTCCCCAGCAACAGACTGGGTGTTCAGTGTGCCCCTCTTGACCTCCACGTGGGCCCTGCAAGAAGGAACCATCCCCGTAAGGGTACAGGGCTTGTGGCCAGATCTGCAGCTAGGCCCGGGTCAGGCTCCCATGCGGCCCCAGTACCTCTGCAGTGCCTGTCACCCTAGGCTGTGTCTCTGAGAACCCTCCAAGATTCCAGGGCACACAGCTGCAGCGCTGCCCCCAGTCCCGGGTGCGCCTCGGCTCACACTGCAGCTCAGCGGCAGCAACGCAGGCGACACAAACCAGCTGTGTCTGCGAGCCTCTGCCTCGCTTTCCGGGGGATGGTGCAGCACTGACACCGGACATGCAAACAGCTGCAGGCGGTGGGCACAGTGACGCAACCCTGCCGGGCTCTCCAGCCGTGCTCCCCCCAGCCACTCGGAGAAAGCACCCCTTCATCTGTCCAGGGAATCCTCAAGAAGTAGAGTCATGCACTCTTGATTCAGATGTTACGTATAATGATAACAGCCGCCATTTGAAAACGGCTCCTGTGCACACATCTTCCAAGAACAAATCATGGAAACGTTACCAGGTGATTGTCTTTACACCCTCTGCGTCAGCGATGGGGAGCTGGCATAAGCTTTCGGTTGGTAGTGTGAACAGCGCCAGCTTCCCAAAGCAAGCTTTCTTTTCTGTTGTTTGAAATACAGCAGGAAAGCCGAAATTCTATTAAAATATACTGGTTTCTGGTTCAAGAGAAATACTTTTTTGCACCAATCTAGTTCAGGTTTCTAAAGCAGAGGCAGGGCTGGCATCACAGTCTGTTCCATGAACTCCAGCTCATCTGGGGCCTTTCCAGGACGAATCATTCGTAATGGAATCTCTCCGAAGGACAGGGGAATAATCGAAGGCATCAAAGTGCACTTTCCATTTCATTCAACTCCCCTGGCCAGGATTCCATTTGCAGAACGCGGGATGAACACGGAACGGCTGCGCGGCACACTTCCTCCCTGTCAGCGCCTCTGTTCACCGCTGACCACTTCCTAAAACGCAATCACTACCATGGAGGAAAGAAGAGTCTGCATTAGAGTAACGTGATGGGTGCTGAGAATGAAGGAGCATGTTCAGAATGGCCCGGGGTCATTTCATTTTTAAGACCTCCCACCAGTCACTGCTGGATAAAGGAAGGAAGCTGGACATCAGCGTTTAATAAACAAAATTTATTATCCACAAGCTGAAGAGAGGTTACCTGAGGACTGGCATTAAATAACTTATACATGTATTTTTGACAGACTTTTATCATAAGTATTCATGTGTTTACAAAAGCAAACTCCAACCTCTCCCCTGCTAGAAATTGGGACCATGCCCCCGCAGTAGACACAGCCTTTGGGGAGGATGAGGCCACAAAGCTCTGCTCCACACACATTGTCAGAACGCCCCAAGAAGTGAGTGGCTATGCAAAGCCACGCCTGGGGAAAAGCTGGCCCGTGGTGTGGACTCTCGAAAATGCAGACCCAACCAGACGCCAGCCTGCCTTTCCATCTGGAGGCACTGCAGAGCCTCTGAGGGTGGCCCGTTCCAGGAGCCTGGCAAACACCCCCAGAGACACTCGGGGTGTGCCAGCTCTGGGGCTGCATCCTGAGAAGCCAGCGCTCCAAGGCCCAGCCCGTGGATGGGTGCCCGGGGGCAGGCCCCACACCCTCAGCATGTGCTGACACACTCTCTCCAGCTCCAACAGCCACACCAGAACCTTCCACGGAACATCTAAGTAATGAAATCTCAATATTACAGTAAAAAAGTGCAAAAGGTCTCTTTCGCAAATCTCTGTGTACAGCTAAGATGTTCAGCTCAGTGAAGCGTCTTGCCCTGCACATCCAGTGCGCACACGGACACGGGCTGAACCGCACGCTCACCTGGGGCAACTTCACTGGATACGAGACCATGCGTGATGCTGTTTTTTTCTTTAGATTCTGTGTAGTTTCCTGAGCATATTTTAGATGGAACTTTTTTTGGTCTGCAATCTCTGGCAGAAAAAAGGTCTCTAGGATTATTATAAAAATTGTGCATTTATTAAAAAGGAAAAAAGCTTGGCTCAGCTGGCCCAACCCCTGTCCCAAAAACCTGATCCCACTATGGTCCCCTCTACCTGTGTAGGCCCTGTCCACCTTCTCTGCTGGAAGACAGAGTCTTTGTTATCTGAACTACTCTTCCTTCTCACAGGCCTCGCTGGAGGCCCCAGGGCCACCGGGCTCACCGTCTTGTACCCAGCCCAGCATTCCTCCACGATGCGTAAGGACCAGGTAAGTGAACGCATGAGGTAAGGAAGGCAAAACCAGAGATGTGAGAGCCACAGGTCACCTGTGACTCGGCCAAGCTGCTGTCTCCATGCTGGCCCATGGTTGTGGTTTCCAAAAATTTCCAGGCAACACACAAAGTAACGTCTCAACAGAGGTTATCACCAACAAGACGCGGCTGCCTGCCTGAGGTGCACCCCCAACAGGACACGCTCTTGGTGCAGTTTAGCCAGGGCCCGAAGGCCTATGAGAAGCTGCGTGGCCGTGGGTCTCGCAGCTGGCCACGCGGTAAGCAAGCTCCACACCGAGCCTGGGCTGCCCCGTCCCCCACCCCTCGGGGCTTCTGCTCCTGGTAGGCTCTTGGGGGCAGCGGGGGCAGCCAGTGCCCACACGTAGGGCGTGGTTCCGCTCAGCGCGCTCAGCCACATCTACTCCCCTTTCCAGATGGCGATCTTCCCCTCCTCCTTGCCCGACCCGCTCAGCACATATCTGTTCTCAGCCGAGCACAGCGTCCTCACAGAGTCCATGTGCGCCACCAGCTCCTTCTCCACCATCTTGCTCTCGGCATCAATCACGTAGATTTTCCCCTTGGGTGTTCCCTGCCACAGCCCTCGGCTGCCCACCCAGACCTGCCAGGGAGAAACAGGAGGGGTCAGCGGGGAAAGGAACCCCTCCCAGGCATGCCAGGGCTCTGCCCAGCTACCCGGAATTGATGCGTGTGCCCCAAAACTACCTCCTTCCTGGAAAGGGCTCTGCCGGCTGAGGGCCAGGGCCACCTGGCAGGTGCAGAGGACCCTTCTCAGGCTTAGAACCTAGTGGCCAAGGGACTCTAGGGAACGAGACTGCGTCGCACGCTGGTAACGTGCTGGGGGTGGATGGTAAGTGTTCTCACCACCCAAAAACTGCCACCTGTGTGCAGTGACGGATATGGCAATTGGCTTGACTGTGATTATTTCACAATGTATACTGAAAGAGCACTTTGTATACCTTAGATATATGTGACTTTTATTTGTCAATTCTATCCCATTAGAGTGATGGGGGAAATGCTCATTGAATCCCCTTGCGGTGTCTCAGACTTGCTCGGGACCTGGAACTCCAGCTGTCCTTCCTGCTTCTCCCTTTTTGGGTGGGAATGTCTAACCTCTGCCCAGCCCAGCCTTGTATTTTGGGAAGAGACAGTCCTCCTAGCTGCACAGGTTCCCAGTAGAAGCGGCTGGTTCTGCCCCAGGTGGATCCTGCCCATGGCTCACCCACATGGAAGGGCACTGGCTCCACGTAGAGGTCTGGGGCTCAGAACAGACGCTGAAATGAGCAAGGACTTCAGGGGGTGTAGTGATGGAGGGAGTGTATTCTGCATGTGGGACAGCTGTGGATTTGAGGGGCCAGAGAGCAGACTGTAATGGGTTGAACAGTGTCGCCCAAATCCATGACCTCCCCGAATTTCAGAATGTGAGCTGCTTCGGAAATTCAGTGTGACCAGCCTCCCCACAAGAGACACAGGCACGGGGGAGAGCGCTGTGTGGCCTAGGCGCAGATTAGAGTGCCATGTCCACAGCCAGGGACCGTGGCCACAGGAGCAGGGGGCGGAGAGAAGGGCCTGGAGTGCAGGCTCCCCCTGAGCCCCCGAGGGACACAGCACTGCTGACCCCTTGTTTCTGGCCTCCAGCCTCGAGTACTGCGAGAAAATAAGGCTCTGTCACTTGAAGACACCCAGTTTGGGGGAGTCTGCTGTGGAGTCCTAGGAACACCTGGTTTGAGTGTGCTTGGGCCACACCATGAAACCTGCAGCCCGTGGTGACCTGTGTGCCCCCTGGCGCCAACCCTGCACGTGCCTGTTGGAGGGGCCCTGAGAGGCGAGGGCAGGAGGGCACAGTGTATATGTGGCTGGCTCTCTGGGGAGCATGGGGACCTGGCAGGATGCTGGGGCTGGCGGGCCCTCCACCCTACCTGCTTCTTCACCCGGATCATGCAGATGATCTCAGAGCACTCCTCGAGGGGCACCCTCTGCGGGGGCTGGGCCAGGTCCTTCAGGCTCCAGAGGTAAACCTCGCTTCGTCCTGCACACGCTGCCCACAGCTGCTCCTGCTGAAACACAGGGCACGGTGTGGGCCGTGGGCCCCGGGCCACACACATGCCGGCCCCAGAGCCCCAGCTGGGATACCTCAGGAAGGAGCTGGAAGGCCAGGAAGGAGGTGCTGGTGTCTGTGAAGTTCTCCTCAATCTTCAATTCTTGACGAAGGAAGCCATTTGTTGTCACGACCACGATGCTATTACCTGTACCTGCAGAAGGGAGGAGCTAGGATGGGGCCAGGCAGCACCACTGGCAACGTGAGATGCCCGCACCAGAGCCAGGCCTGCTGCTCCTGCCAGCGCGCTGACGGGGAGGTTGCCAGGTGCCACGTGGCCGCTGAGGCTCACACAGCCAAGGTCACTGGCGCCACCAGCCCATGCCACAGCATTTGGGACCTGAGCTCTCTTGCGGCCTCATCCGCGGCTTTGAGCACCATGGCAGGAAGATGCGGCAGCTTCTCAGAGGCGGCTCAGGGTTTTCTACACCTGAAACCAAAGTGGCTCCAACAGCAACGTTAGAATTCCAGGGGACAACATCCAGCCTCTGTGGGACATGCCCTGTGGTGGTTCTAAGCACCCCTCTCATCTGTTAACCACTCCAGCAGAACGTCTTTTGCAAAGCAGAGAGTTTCCACATCTGTGAGATCTGTGAGCAGTCGGAAGCAGCACCATGGATGGATGTGAGGCAAGGTCTCCAGAGAAGACCGAAGCCGGCGTTCAGGAGACAGAGGCGTGCCCAGCCCTCCTTCTTTATGCTCTTATGACTGTAAGCTCTTCTTCCTTATGACTGTAAGCATCCCTCCCTCTCCACCACCCCACGCTAGAGCCCCAGTGTTAGTACGGAAGTGGGAGGACAGGAGTATAGGCCCGGCCCGGGAGTGCCCACTCCAACCTAGAGGGAGGGATGGATTCCCAAGCAATGCGGCAGAAGGTACCCAGGGCAACAGGAGAGGGCCTCCCGCCTGGAGACATGAGACGGGCTTCATAGGGTACAGGGGACATGGGACTGCAGCCCCTCTGGCACCTGCCTCGTCCAAGAAATGGCCCCTCAGTCTTTGGCCGCCCCAGTGACTCTGAATCGAAGCTGAGTTTGCATCCCTCCTTGCTTCTGAGTTGGGCTGATGTTGCTTTTCCCGAGCCCTGACCATGAAGCGCCGGCATCCCACAGGAAGCCCTTCGGCCAGACTCACGACCATCCTCCTGGCCTCACGAACAGGCCCTTCTGCTGCTGCCTGTTGCGAGTGCCGGGTCAGCAGGTGCCAAGGGACCACAGGAGCCTGTGTTCAGGGGGCTTGTGTCACACGGGGTGCCCCACTGGTCCTCTAGCCCACAGGGACTCCTCCTTGGTGCTGGACCAACAGCTCTCATGCTGCTCCAGACTCCGCAAACGCACGGACCCCGGGTGGCAGAATTCAGATGCCAACACTGTTGTGTGCAGGGGTGCCTGCCATACACAGGGCACCGTGTGGGGGGACAGGTGTGGGCAGGACTAGTTGCTGTCCCTGAGGTGGGCCAAGCACACCTTGTGGGAGTGGGAGGAGGGCAAGGGCCTGGGGAGGGCTTTGTCCCAGCTGGGACTCAGGGATGGAGAGAGTAAGAGGGACAGGATAAGTGGAGAAAGCAGGGGACGAACGGGACCGGGGTGCGGGGCCGGGACGGGAACAGCAGCGGTGAAGCTGGCAAGGGGGGAGTGGGTCTCGGGTTCCCGTGTGCTGGGCACAGTGGCATGGGGCACCCTTACCCTGCCTCTCTACTCCTCGCCCCTTTCTGAAGCTTTGGTCTTGTCCCATGACCCCTTTCCCACGCAGGCCAGGTCCGTGCCACTGGGGCTTCATGCCCGCCGCCCAGGTTCTGGGCTTCTGGTGCTGGCAATTGGCATTCTCTACACCTTTGAGGTGGACAGTGCTCTAGCTTCCCGCCTCCCCACCCGCAGTGCCCTTTGCATGAGAAGTGTGGGGTTCACATCTCACTCTTTAAACAGTGAAGACTCCAGGAAGGTGAAGGGGCTGCTGGTCAGCGGGCATCCAATGCCTATGCCTGGATCCAAGCCCAGATGGCCGGGAGGCCACAGCCTACACCACAGTGCACCCAGCAGCCTGGCAGACATGAACCGCCGAGCACGGTGACTGGGGGCAGAGGTCCAGCCCCTTCTAGAAAATGGCCCAAGCACCCATCCTTCTGAGCAACACTCCACCTTGGTGGTACGCCTCACCAGGGGAGCCACTCATCCCAGCCTCAGGGCTGACATGGAAGGACCACCCCAGGACGCCCCCAGCCCCACCTCACTCAGGGCACTGGAAGGATTAGGGTACCAGCACCCTGCTCCATGCTATCTTGCAGGCTACGCCGCCACACCCACAGACATCCAGAGGGAAACAAGACAGGGCCTGACCCAAATCTCTGAAGTGCTGACAGCTGACGAGCAGCCCCAAGTTTTGCTCATTATCCTCATTAGAGAAAGACTCTGAATAGCCTCATAAGCAAATGGCTCCACGTTCACCTCAGGAAACCCCACCTTCCTTTGTACCCTCCTCAGTGCGGTTCACAGGAAAACCACTTGTTGCATTCAGAGAAGTCAGATGGGAAAGTGCAGAGGCTCGTGCGGAAAGACACAATGCTTAAAACAAGGCTGTCGGCCGGCACGCTGGCTCACGCCTATAAACCCAGCACAGTGGGAGGCCAAGGCAGGAGGACTGCCACAGCCCAGGAGTTCAAGACCAGCCTGGGCAACATAGTGAGACCCCCCCTCAAATAAAAACCCTTGTCCATCCTCACCTCTTCTCTGGTCTCCCTGGCTATCTTCAGCAGGCACCTTTCAGCCTGTGGACTGGTCGGCTAGATTAATCCAAAATGCAATGGCAGAGGACAACTTCACACACACACACACACACACACACACACGTGTGACGGTCCCTGGAGACCAAGCAGAGCCGAGGGCCCGGTCCCTGAAAGAAGAGGAGCGAGCGTGCAGCGCTGCAGTCACCCAGCTTTCCCCGAGGCCCCAAGGAGTCAAAGTTCTGGCAGTGCACCGCAGCCCGGCCTGGCCGAGGTGGGTTTAGGGCTGCTGGCATGGCTGGAAACGGAGGAAAAAGAGCCTCAATATGAGGGAACCCCAAAATGCACATAAATGTCCTTGAATCCCTGGCTGCTGCCTAAACTGCAAATAAACAGCAGAAGGCGGTAGCTGGAACACTCTGGAACCAAGAAGGCATTGCAGTGCTTTCTGGGGCTGGAGAGAGGAGAGGTTAATAACAGTTCCAGCTCAGGGGTGTCCAATCCTTCGGCTTCCCTGGGCCATACATAAAGTACACTAACACCAACAACAGCTGATTTGCAAAAAATAATCTCATAACTTTTTTTACAAGTTCTCAAATTTTTGTTGGGCCACAGGCTAAGCCATCCTGGGCCACCTGCAGCCCACAGGCCATGGGCTGGACAAGCCTGCTCTAGCTCACCCAAAATCGGAAGGATGGGTTAGGGCTTGGGTGTCCCTGGAAATCTCAAAGGCCATGCATTAAGAATAAAGACCACGCACCAGAACAGAGTGGTACGCTCCAGAACTAGGGTCTAAACTGAAATCCACTCACCCTAGAAAAGCTAAAACCAAGCCTCTGCATGGGATCAAGGTGACCTGCCGGTAATTTAATGACCTGCCAGAACAAACCAAATGCTCTTTAAAGCTATACTTGTATCAGAACAGACTACAAATCAGAGATTGTAAGAGACAAATACGGTCCCGATGTAATGATAAAAGGGCAAATTCAGCAAGAGGACAGAACAATTAAAACATTCATGCGAGAGAGATCCAAGATGGCCGATTAGCAACAGCTCAGGAATGTAGCTCCCAGTGAAAGCGCAGAGAACGAGTGGACGCCGCACTTTCTGACGAATTTTTGTTGCCCACAGACTGAGAGATTCCCGGCAGAGAAGCCACACGGGTCGCCAGCGCGACTCTTTTGGCCGGTGCGGCTGTTTTGCCGGTGCCCCAGCGCGGCGCTTCCTGGTGCAGAGTATACGGATGGACGGGCTCGGCTGGTCCCATCCCCACAAGGAAAACAGCAATTGGAAGCGCTGAGGACTGAGAGTTTCACAGCAAGCACAGCGAACCTGGGAAGGTCTGGCTCTGTAGGGAAGGGGCGTCCGCCAAAGGAAAACTAAGAAACAGAAAAACTTCATCACCAGGTGGAGAGAGATCCAAGATGGCCACGTAGCAGCAGCTCAGGACTGTAGCTCCCAGTGAAAGCGCAGAGAGTGAGTGGATGCTGCAATTGCAGAAGAATTTTTGATGCCCACAGACTGGGAGATTCCCGGCGAAGAAGCCACTACGGGTCGCCAGCACGACTCTTTGGCCAGTGCGGCACTTCTCGGTGTGGAGTATACGGGACTGGATGCCCTTTTAGTCAGGCTCGGCCGGTCCCATCCCCACAAGGAGAACAGCAATTGGAAGCGCTGAGGACTGAGAGCAAGCACAGCTGAACCCGGGAAGGCCCAGTTCTGTGGGGACGGGGCGCCCCCCGAAGGAAAACTAAGAAACAGAAAAACTTGATCACCAACAAGCCAGACGTCCACTCAGAGACCCAATCTGAAAGTCGGCAATTACAAAGACGACAGGTGGATAAATCCACAAAAATGGGAAGAAACCACTGCAAAAAGGCTGAGAACACCCGAAATCAGAATGCCTCTCCTCCTACAGGGGATCACAGCTCCTCATCAGCAAGAGAACAAGGCTTGACGGAGGATGAGTGTGATGAACTCACAGAATCAGGCTTCAGAAGGTGGATAATAAGAAACTTCTGTGAGCTAAAAGAACATGTTCTAACCCAATGCAAAGAAACTAAGAACC
>PVKP010016272.1:0-48531 GCA_004027715.1 Plecturocebus donacophilus
TTTTCTAAAAAAAAAAAAAAAAAAATAAGCTGAGGTAATGATAAGATTCAAGAAAACTAATAATTAAATAGAAGAAATCAGATCAATGTAGAAGATAGTAATGACTAGAATGACATTGTTTGAAGAGAATTTTCAGAATGCAGAGACATTATAAATAGTGAAAATAAAAATATTAGACAAGGCAGAATAGACAGCCTAAGAAGTACAGATTACCAACAATGGCATCAAAGCTACTGGAATATAAAATATATTCAATAAACAAAAGCATTATTAAGGAAATCTTTCATTCACTGAAAATAAGCTATATATATAGATATATATCTATCTAAACTCTCTATATCTATATGTAGCTAGAGACCAAAATGCCATGCCAGCTGATTTAATGAGAAAAGGCCCTAAACTTTCTAATTCTAGCAGTATTCTGAATTAAATGTAATTCAGATCAATAAACATAAAACATAAGGGAAAAAATTCAATAAACATTTAATCAGAGAAAATGACGCCTATAACATTGTAAGAAGTACGACTGGTCTTTTTCATTGTAGCATTGAGATGACAAATGAACATAAAACAACATTACCACTGTTTTGGAAAAGCTGTGACTCATTTTGTTGTTATTACATGTGCCTATAAAAAAAAAGATTTTTCTCTTTGAAAATCAATCAACTGCCATTCCCATTATAACGTTTTCATGTTACTTATCTGCAGGAAGAAACTACATTAGGCAATGGACTTGGTAAACCAATTAACTTTACAATTATATTTCTCTTGCAAATTAGTAAAGTCTGATTGCATACAACAGTCTTGACAGCCTCGTTGGCTTGAATCTGTTGTCTGAGACATGATCAAGTTTTGCTGTCAAATCATTTTTCAAAATCCTCAGAATTAAGTCCAGATTCGGAACAATGGCAAACACTTTAAGGCAATGATCATCAACTCATAGGAAAGACAAACACAAACACATCCCTTTCCAAAGGGAAGGATCTTGGGTGTGAGCAAGGAAAATGTATTCAGTTTCATAAGCCATGCTCAAAATTGCCATTGTTTTGACTTGTAACATCAAAGGAAGATGTGCAGTTTTTAACAAAAAGGGGATGGGTCATAAATGAAACAGTTCTTGATTTCCTTTGAACGTCTTCTTTTTAAAGCTTCAAAAACAGACCAGAATTGAGTTAAAATTGATTTCTTTTGCAGAAGGAATTGAATTGTTAATATATGGAGTTTTCTCATTTGGAGACCATGAGGTTTTGACGTCATTTATTCCAAATTTGGTATTTCTTTCAGTAAAATATTTATTGTCTACATTTGAGTATGTGTTATCAATTCTTTTACTCTCTTCAAGATAGCCATGGGCTTCAAAATAATTAAAACAAAACCAAAATGAAGCAAACACTACAACCCAGGGATTAGCATTTTTAATCATAAGTCTGTTTAGATCTAGTACTTAGATCAATTAATATAATAATTGAGAAGATTTTCTTGTTTTGACTCTGAAAGATTACTGGCCAGGCTCAAAATACAGGGTGCATCTTTACATAAATCATCTAACCTGGCCAGTTTCAAACCACAGAGTATATCTTTAGATAACCTAGCCCTTTAACATATAAGTTGTAGTCTGAAAATCACAGTGTTACTCTGAATCATCTCTTAGGTTTCTTCTTTCTCTAATGTCCTAGAGTCCTTTGGTATTACTAAATGATTTGGTTCATTTTCAAATTTAACCTCATAGAAACCCAATCAGATGAATTAAGAGATCTTCCCCTGTGTATATTAACAGTCACCTTGTAGGAAAGCATTATCTCATACTTCATGAAGCAATCATCTAGATGCTCTCATGATTCAAGTTAAAAGCAAACAAAACAATTCTACCAAAATAAAACTTTGAGATAGAAAATATTTTTAAACTTTTAAAAGACAGAATTGGGGAAGAGGGACAGAACTAAATAGCTGTGTTTGAGTTCACAGAGAAATAAAGCTAACTTTAATCTGGAAGTCTCATAAATCTTGCTTTGACATAAATTTTAATAAAAATCTGATAAGTTAATGAGGAACCATGTGCCAATCACCTACAAAGCTGCAAAGCATTCATTTAAGTTCTAATAGTGATATATGACTATTATATGTTATGTTATATACTACTATGTATAATAGTGATATTCTCAATTCACCATTTTATTTTAAATATTTATGGCTAACAAAATAGGTCTAGTCAACATCAAAGAAAATGCTCAGCAAAGAATCATTTTATTATTCACATCAATTTTGAAACAAGTGGTACATTGACAAAGCCAATTAATTTATGGATTAATTCCCCAAAAACTACATTTTCTCATTTCTAGCATTTTTCAGTTTTTATTTTATCAATTTTGGCCACTATTATATAACAACATTGTCAATTTATATGTCATTTAAATTCAGTACAGTGTTATAGCATATTAAGATATTTGCTGTTTGTAAAAAAGAACCTCTTATAAAAGACTAGTTTTACAATGTAAATCACTCCCTAGTCGTATTTTTTATAGTCATAATAAAATGAAAGGAAGTATAGCTAATAAGCCAAAAGTGGGTATAAATTACAATGCTAAAGAAAATTCAATTAATCCAAAAGAAGGCAGGAACAGAAGGAAAAAAGAGCGAAGAACAGATGGATAGGACAAAGAGAAATTAAAGAGCAAAAAAAGTAAAAACAGGCCCCAAGTTATGCTGTCAACAAGAAATTTACTATAACTATGAAGTCACATATGTTAAAAAAAAAAAGGGTGAAAAAAAATGTATCATGCAAATGCTAATCACAAGGAAGCTAAAATGGTTATATTATGAGATAAAATAGACTTCAGGACAATGAAACTTACTGGAGACAAAGAGGAACATTCTACAATGATTGAAATATTAATTAATTATTCTCAAAAGGAACATGAGGGAACTTCTTAACAGTGATGGAAATGTCCTCTATGACATTTCATCTAATATCTGAAGACAGGGGATGACATGAAAGGGTCAGGGGCCAAGGGCCAGAAAGGAACTTTACAGTAGTATCATAACACTTAGTCTTCAGTCATCTTTTTGGTGATTCATACTCAGCCCCAGTGCATCTGATGCCGTCCCGCATATAGAAAGGGAGGTGTCAAGAAAGAGTACAAAACTTTTGGCAGGAGAATTGACTGAACTGTAATTCCACTTAGCATATTGTGGAGACTAAGGGAAAAATCTGGGTTGGAAGAGGTAAATCAGTATTTCTTTCTTGGGAATAAGTTTGACATGTCTATTATATATTCAAGGCAGGTACAGGCAGACTTTTGAATATAGCAGTCTGGAGTTCATAAGAAAGGCTTATGGTTAAGATATACATTTAGGAGAAACTGGAAGATATGACTGATCTTTAAAGCCATGGGACCAAATTATTAATAGATCGCTTAACCCTTAGTTTCCCATTAGTGAATGTGGACAGTACAAAGAAATGATTCAAAGGCCAAGCCTTAGGAACTCTCCATCATTCATAAATCAGGAAGAACAGAAGCATCCAGACAAGGAAGCTAAGAAAGAGAGGTCCATAAAGTGAGAGGAAAATAAGGATAGTGTCATGTATCAGAAGCTAAAGGAAGAAGTGCTCTAAGGAGTGAGTGGTCACCTGTCAAGGGCTGATGAGAAGTTGGGATAGACAACGATAGAGTTAATCTTCAGACTTGGTAATGTAGTGGTCATTGATGACTTTGATGAGTGATATCCATAGACTGGAGGAGAGTGGGTTTAAGAGAAATGAAGAAGAGACAAATGGGACACAGTGAGCATCCACAAATCCTTTAAAGAATTTTGTTGTAAAGAAGGACTTGGAAATTGGGGCAGTGGTTAGATAGAGATGACTGAAGGAACAAAGCATTAAGTGAGCAAGAGAACACAGGACATGGGATATAAGTAGAAGTTTGAGGTTAGATGAGAGTAGAAAGCAGATTGTATTGCGACGAATGCATGTATGTTGGTGAGCATGGTGGTGCAGAGAGGGAGTCCTTTTTAATTAGGTCTATTTTCTCATTTGAAATTAGAAGCAAATTCATTAATAGAATGAAGAGAGGAAGGTATTTGAGCAGTTGAGGATAACATGAAATAGTTACCTCACAGAATGAGGGAAGGAATTCATTCAAAAACCATACTGAGAGAAGTAGAAAACGTTGAATTCTCACTTCAGAACCATGATTACAAATAAAAATTCACACCTTATAATATAATAGTTCACACTATATTATAGTGATATGTAATAAAAATATAAATTAAAAATAAAAAGATGTATGTATTTTTTTAGTGTTCGAATACAGCCCAGAGTAGGAAGAGAGATGAATTTTGCTAGGGTTGAGTTTCACTTGGTGAGGACAATGAGATAGAGAGGATTCAGTGACATTATGATTATGCAAGGAAGTATAGCAATAGATCACAGCATATAAGCCAAGTATTGGCATGCTGAGGAAGTGAGAGAGAGAGGACACAGGGGAAAAATGGTAGAGTGAATTGATTAGAAATCCCTGGCGGTTCAAAGCCTTTTGGAGTATCGCTATTGGAAGACGTGAACTGGAGAAAAAAAAAGTGACTGCTAGAGAATGCGAATCTGGGAGTGGTACAGTTATTGGTGATGTCAATATCTGGGAAATAACCAGGAGAAGGACCAGTGAGTTTAGGTGGAGAACAGTGTAATTGAAAGGGACACCAGGGAACTGCAAGTCCTGGGGGTTGGATAGATCTTCTATGTGGGTACCAAGGCTACAAAAATGACACTGAGTTTAAGGATAGGTGGTGAGCCAGGTAATTTAATTCTCATAAAATGAAGAGGTGTGAGGGGAAGTTCTCAGGCTAACAAGGAGGGACAGAAAGGAAGATAGTCTTAGAGCATGTACTTCAAAGGAGTCTACACAGAGAGAGGGAGGAAACGGTGATCTAAACGAATTGGAGAAAACACACTGAAAAGTGGGTGAAGGTGGGGGATGGGGGAGAGCATGCGAGCAAGGGGTTTTAAAGCAAATGTTTTTCAGTTTAAGAAGCCCGAACCTTTGATAAAAGTATACATCTTGAAGGTCTCAGGGCAAATGAAGAAAAGAGGGTTCATTTCAGAAGAGAAGTCATCCAGAAGTTGGAAGGGTCTGAGAGCTGCCGCACTGTGGACTTGCCTCGGGCATAGAGACTTTCCTTCCACTGAAACAGGGAGGAGGAAGGCAGAGCAGGTGGACACTGAAGCAGGGAAGCTGGCGGATTTGGTGGATGTGTCGCAGAATATTCAGGAGATCAGAGAGACCAATGGGTGAAACAGGAGGATTTTATTAAGGTGGCCACTGGTTCAGCAGATTAGTATCCCAAGGCTGAGCGCAGGACAAAGAAAATGGGGTACTTTTTATACATTCAGGACACCAGTTTACAGAAACCAGAACAAAGAACAGTTGATTAATTTGTAACATGTCTTGGGATGTACTTTACATTTGAAAAACAGCATTTTGAGAAACACATTGTGCATTCTTTGAGTGTTATCTTGCCCTGTGACCTTGCAGCTGGTCAGCAAGAAAAACAGGACTCTTGAGATGCCTGGGAACTTGCTGAGAATGCGGGGAGAAAACATAAGGTAAGTTTTACAGGGAGTTAGTTAATTGTAAGCAGAGCTGGGGGTTAGCTTTTATATTGAACATAACACAGTACACTTTATTTTATTATGCAGCAATTACAGACTACCATTGTTATTACTTAATTCCCCTCTTCAGAAGAAGATGATGAAATACTTGATTTTCTCTATGAAACATAACACATTCATAAGCTAAAGACAATCCTTAAATGAACTGAGCTTATTTAGAATTAAAAAAGATTAGGCTGAAGCCACTGTGTGGAACTCCTATTTAAAACTAAGTTTAAATTTAGAAAAATAAAGTTATATATCTTACACAGCTGAGTCTTGTGAGCTGATAATGGTACCTGAGGCAGAATAGGGTCTGGAGGCAGGGAACCTAAGGCTGTTTCATGCTGACTTCCTGTAATTAAACTGAAAGGAAAACCCTAACTTTCCATGCCTAAGTAATAAAAGGACCAGACGCTACTCCCTCTGACCTTTCTTTCTGGCAGATAGGAGAGTGTCAACAAATCATACTGAGCGCAGGTCCCGTCTTGGCAACTTCGGAACTTCGCTGGAGCCCCTGAATGGTTGCTATCTGCAGCCAATCAGACTGATTGCCGGCTACCACTTCACTTATCCAGATACCTCTTCAGTTGGGTATCTGAACCCAAGAAGATTCTGTATCCAGGCCCTTGAGCCCCTGCTCGGGTCCACTCCCACACTGTGGAGTATACTTTCGTTTTCAATAAATCTTGCTTTTCGTTCTGTTGTTGCTTCATTCCTTCTTTGTTTTGTTGGGCGTTTTGTCCAATTCTTCTTTCAAAATGGCAAGAACCTGGACAACTTGCAGTCCTTCTTTCTTTCAACATTTCTTTCAAAATGCCAAGAACCTGGATGACACTGCAGTGACCGTGCCCACTGTATAGTGCCCATCCATGACAAATATGTGCACCACAGCAAGTCACCTCGAGCTGACAGATGGGAGAGAACTTGGGGAAGAGGCAGACTCTAAAGTCAACACAGGTTCTAGATAAACCAGTGGACAGAGATGAGACTGAGTGTGAGCAAATTACCGAATGCTTCAAATATTCTGAGTAGATGCAAGGAAATCTATGTAAAGAAAGAAACAAGAGTCAGCAGAGCCTTGTAAATTGCCAAGATTCAATTTGCTAAATCAGAGGAGAATGCTTAGGGAGGGGTAAAAATTATCTTTAGATCCCATTCTTTAAGTTCTGAATTTCCAAAACAGATGTCTATAAAAGCACAGTGAGACAGAGAGTCCCAGTTACCCTGCAGGGCTGCCAGAAACAGTGGCCTGGGCACATGCTGGGAGGCAGAGCTTGTTTCTGAAGAGGAGTTGAGATTTCATGACAAAGTCAGCGAGAATTGGTTAGTCTTGCAGAGACATTTTTCAGAGAGCTGCTAAGCATTTTGTCTAGAGTAAGCATCTTTCTTTTGCTTTGCCTTTATGAAAGCAGCATTTTGTCTTTAGCTGAAAATCTTAAAGAAACCACAGCAAAAAACTATGGACACACAGGCTTAGTGGACTCCACAAATCAGAGAGAGGCCACTAACCCTATGCAAACCTCAATTTGACTAATAACTTCCTGAACTAAGCGGGTGATGGCAAAAGACTAGGCGATAGCAATGTGGAGAGAGTAGATATGGCTAAAACTTTGGTTTGGGAAACAGACTACACTGTAAACTCTAAGTAGAGCCACAAGGCTTACTTTGCTGGGGAGTATTCGAATTCACACATGGTGTCCTTGCATAATTATTAATAGTGTCCCCTTTCACTTTCAGAAGTGTGCTAGCTTAGAAAAACATCCAGGAGACTCTTTCTATAAGAAAAGCCAACTCTTCACCCCTTCTGCAAGAGGTGTCCTCAGAGCTTATTCATGAAGGAGAACTTCAGCCAGCATCATGCCAATATCTCCAGGAGGGTAAGGTGGCGGATGGGAATGGCTTAGGTCAGCATGTAGAGGAAAGAAAGCCTCTCTACATAAAATGTGGACAATTCTAGCCAAGGGGATTGCAGATGTAACCCACTATTTAGGAGGACTGGCTTTTAGGTCCTATGTAACGCACTATTTAGGTTTAACCCTGCAGAGGGGATAGGAAATATTACCCATAGAACCACAGAGTGCATGAATGCATGGTTGAACGTTGTACTATTTTTGTGAAATAGATTCTGTGCAGAAAACTAGTTCTCATCTTTTAAAGATTGCAGGCAAGGATGAACACATCTAAATGAGAAGTCAATTTTCTTTCACAGAACAAAGAGTTACCAGAACAAAAGAACATTTTGAAATGTAAATCATTGATTTTTTTATGTTTGCTCCTTGGCCTTTTCCTTAATCAAATTAGTACATTAGAAAAGTTGCCGGGGGAGGTTTGCTAACAAAGAAAATCTGGAAGTGGTGGTGGGGGTAGGGGTGGAAAGCTGGGGTGGGTGGTGGTTTTTCAGTTACAGAAGGCAAAGCATTTGGGTTTGGGCAGCCAGAGATATAAACAATGGGCCTGGGAGAATGTCTGCCGACCTAAAAGCCAGTCCTCCAGCTCCGATTTTATACAATCTGTAGGAAATAAAGATAATGTAGGTTGGGGCAGAGGGATAAGAGGAAAGCAAGGAGGGAGACGGGCAGGAAGCAAGAGAGCCTGGGAGCTAGCAAGGCCCCGAGGAGCCCCAGAGTCCTTCGCCGGCCTCCCTTCCCCAGGCTGAGGGCTGAAGTAGGGGTACAGGGTAGAAATCCTTCTTAAATTTGGAAGGGTATGAGGACTGAAGCGTTTGTACCTCAGTTCCCATGTAGAGTGGAAGGTGGAAAGCTTTGGTGAGTTTTGCACCATAGCAGAGCATTAGAATAGAGGGTTCCATTTGCATTATTTAAGTAGATGTCTCTGACACAGAATTTCCGAGCCAAATGTTTCTTATGCACTCAAAAAAAGTGTGAAAATAACTAAGTGTAAAGTGAAACCAGAAGGGTCTTGTAGACAGGATGTGGTAGTAACTATGTGGAAACTTTAAAGGAAGGAGACTTCTCAGCATAGATGCCTGCATGCATAGACGGTGAAAATCAAGAAGATGCACCCACAGTACCTGGCTTCCTCACAACCCATCACCATCACCTGGAATACAGGGACAACAGGAAGAATGAGGCAGTAAGAATAGAAGCACACATTTATATAGGGACCAGGCACGCAGTTTATACGTTCTGTGTAGTTTACATATATTCACACATTTAATTCTCACAACCACCCTATGATGTAAGTACCACAATAGAACTCACTTTATAGATGAGAAAACAGACATGCAGAGGTGAAGAATAAAAATTCTGAAGTAATTTAGATTAAATGGAACTGATTGACATCAATTTTATGATAGCTTCTACAGACTCGAAGAAAAAATTTAGTTACACATATTTATTTATTCATAATACATATGAATTTATTACATACCTAAATTTTCACACAAAGATCTGAACCCACTAAAGGTATCTATTTGGAATTATGCGGTGATATATATGCCACGTTAATAAATACTGAAAATAACAGCATCATAGGCATGAAAACACAGAAAAAGTCAGAGTAACTCAAGCAATCCAAAAGAACAGGCAAAGCTTCAAAATCCAAACTTTTCAGCATAAAACTAGTCTTGAAGCCTTCCCTTGTTCTCCCACTCATCAGCTAACTCTTGACTGCAGTTTTTTTGTCTTCACTGGACTTGCCTGAGACTACAGGCTGCTTTTATCAACACCTTAAATTCTCTCACAACATCCCGGTTTAGACCAGTTTCTTGTCTTTGTTTAGTTCTTCCTTTAACATCAGTAGGGCCCAGAGAAGGGGAAAAAATGAGGCTCACATACCATTAAACATATGTCTTATCTCCCTACCTTGACCAATACACCTTCCTAGTGACAAAATCCAAAGACTATGATTTCATAAGGCTGAAACTAGCAAGATATCAGGGACAAAAGAATTTACTTATTATTGCACATTTCTGGTTGTACTGTTGATGCATGATCAATGTATGGATCAGTAATAAAGACAAACTTAATTTATGAACTATTTATTGCACAAAATGTGTTGTTCTTGCCTTCATTTTAGCAAAATAATTATTTTATAATAATGTTTTTCACCTATTTTGAGATCTATTGCAGCAATTATTCTAAAAGATCAAAAGACAATATGTAATCATATTCAGTGTATGCAAAGCTTGAATAAAGTTTCATAAAAAAAATAAAACAATGTAAAGAATTCAAAAATTATTTTTTATGTTTTCAAAAAATTATCTTATAAAATATTCATCATTAGTTTTTAAAATTATAAAACAAATACAAATTAAAAATGGAATATTTAACATTTTTATTTAATTGTTTAAAACTTACATAAATCTTATTTCATTAATAAAATTAAAACTACTCACAATTCTTGTGTTCAATTTTCAGCTGGTTGAACTGGTATCACAATTCATGTTATGTCTAGAAGTAACATAAACGGCTTAATTCTATAAAAATGCCACCAGGTGCAACTGCTGTGAATGTCATTATAATTTGTGGTTAATACTGGAACCACAAACTGCAACATGAAATGAAGCAAGAAACGGTATTATGGGAAGTGATCTTTTATAAGGCAAGAATCTACTGCATTCTTGTTGTCTGTGAGAAGTCATTTGACAAGTTAATTTGTCTTTTATCTTAGCTAAATTATTCCCCTGCTCAAATCTTCCCTCCACTCAAAGCATTATTTGTTTCAGAAACTGGCAAGGAAACTGCCCACAGACATTTGTGGCGTTTAAATACAGCTGCCTTCTCTTTCAAGGACATAGAACATTGGAAAGGATATGTATGAAGTGATTCCCTGGGTCTTGGGTGGTGTCAGTCATGGGAGTAGATATTTAGGGTTATAAGTCACACTCTTCCATCTTGGAGCACCGGATCTTAAGAAACAAAGACACTTCTTTTTCTTAATTTGGAAATGTTCACATATAAGAACATATAGAGAGACTATTCATCATCGCTTAATTTTCACTATTATCATTATGGTCATGAGTTCTTTAATGAATGTGAGCAGCCTCATTAAGGTTTTTAAAATTCAGAAAAATAAGGCGTTTGCCTCTTTTTGTTGATTGACTGTTTTGATAAGTCTAGATCTCCAGTCCTTCTCCTTCAGCTGAATTCCACCAGGTTCAGATGGGGCCAGGTCTCCATTCCTTGCCACAGCGGGGAGAACAGGTCTCAGTCATGACCAATCAATGTGTCTTCTTTCTACAGCTAGACAGCTCAGTGGCAGGAGCATGTCTCAAGTCAGACAGACCAAATTATCCCCAAAATAATTTGCTACGACGATTGGGAGGCAACACTCTTTCCCCTTACGGGGTGGAATGTTGAAGCTAAGAGTAAGAAGTCTGGGGTTACTGGTGGCCATCTTGCTTGTCATATATTTGCTCCTAGTGCGACAAGTCAAGCTGCACAAGGACAAGCTGAGCAAAGGAAGAGAGTATGAACCCTGTTGACAAAGCCTGAGCTCCTGGAAACAGCCACAGATAAGGCCACACAGACACTGAGAGATAAGAAATATAGTCAGAAGTCGCCGCAGGATACCATGAAGCAGCTGCCAGTCTTGGAACCTGGAGATAAGCCCAGGAAAGAAGCGTGGTACACCTTGACTCTCCCTGGAGACAGCTCCTGTGCTTGAGTTGGCCACAGCTGTTCATATTTACCTCGAGTTGGTAATGCCAAGAGAGGGAAGGTCTTCACTGTTGGGGGAGCAAATCCAAACAGAAGCTTCTCAGATGTGCACACCATGGATCTCAGAAAACACCAGTGGGACTTAGTTACCTGCAAGGACCTCTTACCCTGGTATGAACATGCTAGCTTCATTCCCTCCTGCACACCTGACAGTATCTGGGTATTTGGAGGTGCCAGCCAATCAGGAAATCGAAATTGTCTATAAGTCCTGAATCCTCAAACCAGGACACGGACCACCCCAGAAGTGACCAGCCCCCCACAATCCCCAAGAACATTCCACACATCATCAGCAGCCATTGAAAAGCAGCTGTATGTCTTTGGGGTTGGAGAGAGAGGTGTCCACCCTGTGCAGGACATTAAGCTGCATGTGTCTGATGCAAACACTCTGACCTGGTCACAGCCAGAGACACTTGGAAATCCTCCATCCCCCCGGTGTGGTCATGTGATGGTGGCAGCAGGGACAAAGCTCTTCATCCGTGGAGCCTTGGCAGGAGACAAATTCTGTGTTAATCTCCACTGCATTGATATAAGTGGCATGAAATGGCAAAAACTAAGTCCCACTGGGGCTGCTCTAACAGGCTGCGCTGCCCACTCAGCTGTGGCCTTGGGAAAACACTTGTGTATCTTTGGTGGAATGACTCTGGCAGGAGCACTGGGCACAATGTACCAGTATCACACAGAAAAGCAGCATTGGACCTTGCTTAAGTTGGATACTTTTCTACCCGCTGGACGATTGGACCACTCCATGTGGAACATTCTATGACGAGTGATGTGTGCTTCTGAGAAGGAAGATTCCAGTTCTCTCACTCTGAATCATGAAGCTGAGAAAGGAGATTCAGGAGACTCAGCTGACACAGTAATGACCCACATTGGTGACTCACACGAGGAAAGCCAGGCTGATACACTGCTCTGTTTTGTGTTTGGTGGGATGAGTACAGAAGGGAAAATCTATGATGATTGTATTGTGACTGTAGTTGACTAATAAAGTCTACATTTTTATTTAAAAAAAATAAGAAATGTAATCAGAACACAACAGCATTATTAAAGCGCCTGAACTCCCTTTTTCTAAGGTTGGGTACACCTCTGTACTTAGTTACATGAGTCAAAAATTTTCTCTTTTTGCCTAAATTCAATTGACTATCTTCCTCTTGCCGCAAAAGAGCCTGATGAATACTTCAAGGTAGTTTATCATAGATGACTCAGTATGGATATATATAACAGGCACTATCTAGATATGGCAAGTAGGATGGAGGAAGATGGAAAAGGAACATATACTTATATCCTTAGTGCTGATATGAGTGATAAAAACGGCGCCATTGCAAACAGTGTGCCTGGCAGACTCTCAGCAGGCTTGGTAGTATTGAGTGAGCTATAGTATATAGTATAGTGTAGTATAGAGTGAGGCAAAGGTGCACTGGTCTAGTGTCCCCACATAATAGACTTTTAAGTTGTCATTAAAGTGTTGAAAGTAAAACTACATAGCATGTAAATGACATTGCTTGACACTAAGAAGAAAATCGGAGAGATCCAAGATAGCCGACTACTAGCAGCTCAGGATTGTAACTCCCAGAGGAAGCACACAGAACCAGAGGATGCCACATTTTCAGAAAAATTGTTGTTGCTTACGGACTAGGATTCCCAGTGGAGGAGCCCCACGAGTTGCCAGCGCGACTCTTGTGGCCGGCGTGGTGGTTTTGCCGGCGCTTCGGCATGGCGGTTCTCGGTGCAGAGTAAATGGGACTAGCTTCCCTTTTGATCGAAGTTTGGATCTCCGGGAAGGTGAGTCGCCCGTTTCAAGAGGGAAGACAGACCGGAGACCCCCTCGAGGAGAAAAGCACCACAAATCTTAATGCCACAGTTTTAGCCGGCGCAGAGGGTTGCTCAGATTTCGGCGCTGGGAATCAACAAGTTAGATGCCCATTCAGAGACCTAACTTGAAAGTAGGTAATTACAGAGACTACAGGTGGATAAAATTATAATGACAGGAACGAACCAGCATAAAAAAGCTGAGAATACCCAGCAGCAGAATGCTTCTCCTTCTACAGGGGATCACAGTTCTTCACCATCAAGGGAACAAGGCCTGATGGAGAATGAGTGCGTTCCAATAACAGAAATGGGCTTCAGAAGGTGGATGATAAGGAACTTTTTTGAGTTAAAAGAACATGTTCTAGCCCAATGCAAAGAAACTAAGAACCTTGAAAAAAGGTTTGATGAAATCCTAATGAGAATAGACAATTTAGAAACGAATATAAGGGAATTATTGGAACTGAAGAACATAATAAGAGAACGTCGCAAAGTATGCACAGGTTTTAACAGTCGAATTGATCAAGCAGAAGAAAGGATATCAGAGGTTGAAGACCTGCTTAATGAAATGAGAAGACAAGATTCGAGAACAAAGAGTAAAAAGGAATGAGCAAAGTCTCCAGGAAATATGGGACTATGTGAAAAGACGTAATTTACGATTGATCGGTGTACCTGAATGTCATGAAGAGAATGAAACTAAGTTGGAAAATATTTTTCAGGATATTATTCAGGAAAACTTTCCTAACCTAATAAGGCAGGATAATACTCAACTCCAGGTAATCCAGAGAACACCACAAAGATATTCCTCAAGTAGACCAACTCCGAGACATATAATTGCTAGATTTACTAGGGTTGAAATAAAGGAGAAAATTTTAAGAGCAGCTAGAGAGAAAGGTCAGATTACCTATAAAGGGAAGCCTATCAGACTCACTGCAGACCTCTCAGCAGAAACCCTACAATCTAGAAGAGAGTGGGGGTCAATATTCAATATCCTCAAAGAAAAGAATTTTCAACCCAGAATCACATATCCTTCCAAACTAAGTTTTAAAAAAGAAGGAAAAATAAAATTTTTCACGAACAAGCAAGCACTCAGAGATTTCATCACCACCAGGCCTGTTTTACAAGATCTTCTGAAAGAAGCTCTACAAACAGAAAGGAACAACCAGTATCAGTTATCTCAAAAATTCACCAGAATATAAAGAGTATCTCCATAAAGAAGAATTTACATCAACTAACAGGCAAAAAAGCCAGTTAGCATTAAATTACAATATTGAACTCACAAATATTAATATTAATTCTAAACTTAAATGGATACAATGCCCTAGTCAGAGTCACAGACAGGCAAATTGAATAAAAAGTTAAATCCATTGGTACTTAGTATTCAGATCCAACTCCCAAGGATACACAAAGACTCAAAATAAACGGATGGAGGAAGATTTACTAATTAAATGGGGAGAGAAAAAAAAAGCAGGAGTTGTAACTCTTGTCTCCGATAAAATAGACTTTAATAGTAATGAAGACTAAAAGAAACAAAGAAGGACATTACATAATGGTAGAAGGATCAATGTAACAACAGAAGTTAATGATTATAAATACATACCTACCTAATATAGGAGCACCCAGATACATAAGATAGGTTTTTATTGACTTACAAAGAGATTTGAACTCCCGCACAATAATGGCGGGAGATTTTGACATCGCATTGTTAATTTATAATACACCCATTCTGAGAGTGACTATATAACAGAAAGTGAATTACTCTTTAGTATTTATGTAGTATCTCACAGAGATAAATGAAATATTGGTTGACTGTTTGTTTATTTTCTTCCGGTATTCCTTTCTGTCTCTGTTGTTAACTGATGGCATAAAGGAGGTTTTTGATACCTTTTTAAGATTGCATTCCAGCCTGGGCAATGGAGCAAGAATTCTGTTCTCTCTCCCACTTTTTCTTTCTCTTTCTTTTTTTCTCTTATAAATAAATAAAAAAAGAAAAAAAAAGAAAAGAAAATCACCATCAGTACTTCCATTTCTGCTGCCTGCACTTTCTTACTGGTTCACACCAACTGGTTCTCTGGAGCAAACCTGAAATCTTGGATTTGTAGGACAAATCACAGTATTTCAATTATTTTGTTTTGAAAGATGGGTATTTTTAAAAATTGCATCAGGAATATTAAGGCAATTAACAATCTTCTAAAAAATAATAGAAAAATGAAGTACTTGGGAAAATCTACTTTATCTTTCAAAACCACTTTATTGAGGTATGATTTATATATAAAAAGCTGTCCATATTTAACGTACACTACTGGAGGAGTTAGAATATAAGTATACACTGTGAAACTAGCACCACAATCTATGCCATAAACATACCCATTGCCTCCAAAAGCTTTCTCATACCTTTTTATTTATTGTTATTGTTTTCTTTGATAAGAGCATTTAACAGAAAATCTGCCCTCTTGGCAAATTTTTAAGAAAAAGAAAATTTAATTTAGCAATCTCTTAACTATTAGCACATATGTAAGAAATAGTAAAATAGGCCGGCGCAGTGGCTCATGCCTGTAATCCCAGCAATTTGGGAGGCCGAGGCAAGTGGATCACCTGCAGACAGGAGTTCGAGACCAGCCTGGCCAATATGTGGAACCCCATCTCTACTAAAACTATAAAAATTAGCTGGGCTAGGTGACACATGCCTGTAATCCCGGCAACTTGGGAGGCTGAGGCAAGAAAATTGCTTGAACCTGGGAGGCGGAGGTTGCAGTGAGCTGAGATCACACTATTGCACCCCAGCCAGGGTGACAAGAGCAAAACTCCATTTCAAGAAAAAATAAAAGTGTAAAATACACTTAAAATAGAGCTTTCTCTGTTTTTATGTTTTGTTTTGAAATTTACTTGGCTACAAACAGCACATTTTGAACAACAAATCATCAAGTTTAAAAATCCTGATAATCATTTGCCTAAGTGACCATGTAATACCACCAATAAAGTTGAATTATTCTGTTACCAAAGAGCCATAGAAAAATACTAATTTAATAAATTAAAGTGTTTTCTGACAATTTATTGGAAATCAAGATTTAAATCCTTTCACTGTTTTTATAGAAATTAAGAACTATCATAAGGAAAAGACTTCATATATGACGAGTTTCACATTATCAAGGCCAGTTTTTTTAAAAAAAAAATGCTATTACCCTCATCAAAAATTAAAAACTTATTATCTGACTTAGCCTTTGTAAATCTTATTTACTGGAAATCTTTTATTCAGAATATACTGTCAAAATATTCTATAAGATACTATATGACATAGAGAAATGATAAATGATATCAATATAAATAGTACTTATATGAATATTTATTGTTACATGGCAAGTTTGTTTTGCTGTGCATAATTCATCAAATGGAAAAGATGTTTTCATAGTTTAAAATATGTTTTATGCCTAATATCTGTATTTCTTAGAGATTAAGCAGTCTATCAGTAGGTGCAGATGTATTGTAAATATATTAAACAAGCTAGAAGAATCTTTCAAGAACCTTATAGTCTAAACTGGTGATAACTTCATAATTCTATAATATCATAATACTTACATAACAAGTGAACAATATAGTTGAATCATTCAGTTATGACTAGTAGAAAATGTCAGTATATTTACAAATCAAGAAGTTTACTGAATTTAAGTATAAACTTGCAGATACTGAGTTTTTAAAAATATAAAACTTGAAATTTTGGAGACTTGTAGGCGTTATCAAAAGTTGTTTTAAAATTAATATACCTCTAGAGAACACACATGAAATAAATTTCTTAACTTCCATATATAGAATCTCATTTTCAAACTTTAAAAGTTAGATACAGAATTTACTCAACAGTGATAAAACATCTCCTTTGCCAGACATTGATGAGTTTTAATTGTTTAGTGGTATTTTTTTTTTTGGTGTTGCTGTTTTGTTTATACATTCACATATTCTTATAGAATAAGATATTGATTCAAAACAGCTTAAAAGTTGACAGCCTTGGCTACAGGAAAATATAAGCACATTTAATTTATTGGGGCTCCCAAACTGTGGTTGTTAGATCCATTTTTCTGTTATTAAAAACTATTTGAAGCATGTTAAAGATGACTTAATATTTTATCAATACATTATCCAGATGCTTATTAAAATATCTGTACCATTTTATATTTCCACCTGCATGAATGGAAAGAATTCATTAAAATTCATCTCTTAATATATAGTAGGCACTGTGCTAAGCACATTACAGTCATCTCACTTGTCTTCGTTAATCACATTATCAGATAGGTGCTATTGTTGTTTCTAATTTGTAGTAGGAAAATGCAGACTTGCCCAAAGCCCCACAACCTATAAAAGTTGAACAGCAATGCCAGTCAGATTTGTCTGTCTCCAGAGTTCATCTTCTTAACCACTGTACCATACTACTTCATTCTGGTTAGTGCAATAGTTTAAAAAACAAAACAAAAACAACTTGTATTTGTTCACGTTTTTATTATTTTTTAAACATATGTTTTTTCTCCTTCGTGAACTTCTTTCTGGAATTGTCTTTTATTTTTAAATTTGAATACGAATACTTTTCTTATTGTTTTATTTGTATTCATTCATATCATCTATGTAATTGTAACTATTTTCCCCAAGTTTTATCTTTTCTTCATTTTTATATAAGGAATTTCTAAATAGCAAAACCTACAGACTTTTTTTCAGAATAGAATTAAAAAAAAAATCTCTGAGCCAGTTTTTTCATATGTTTGAGGAGAGTTAGGACACTCAGCTAATTGCTAATCTCTGAGTATAGCTTGAGAGGTAGTAGGTAAGATATATACTATACTAACATTGTAATATCAAATTTTTATTGGCACTTCCGCAATTATTTGTTTTATAATAATCAGTATTCTTGAATTAAATTTTTTGCTCCTTTGTGAGATTTACTTAGAATTAAGATATGTAGCTGTCTTCCTCAGTAAAACATAAGCTCTAGAAGAAAGAATATATATATATATATACAAGAACTATGTCTAAATGTTGCGAAATATGCAGAGATATGGTACTTATTATGCCTGACATTTTTTTACCCAGTATTTTTTTTTTAACCAGGAAAGTATATAAATATAACCAGAATAACAACCCGCCAAAACAATCTTGACCTAAATCCGAACAGGTGGCCAGGGGCTGAATGTCATGGTTGCTTTTCTGCCGGTCCTGCTATGAACTAAGATTTTATTTTTTTCTATAGTAAATGAAAGTGACAAGGCAATGTCAAAACGAGGATAAGTAAATGTCTGACAAAATGAATTCCAAGGATAAAAATCAAACGTGTCAAAAGCCTGAGGTAATTTCTTATTTGTTTTGTTATGCCTTTCCAATTTGTCCAAAATTGAAATATTTACAATCTAGGAATCCTTCTGTCTCAGAAGATAGGATACGTATGACCTTACAAATCTATAGAAAAACTTCTCTATGTTAATGTGAAGAAAAAATAAGAGGAAATAACCAGTCTATTTCCAAACAACAGCAAATGTTCTCACACTCTTAACTCCTGCTTTTGTTTAGGAAAAAGATAGCATGAGTCATTATGAAAAACAGTCCCTCCCAGACCTGTTTCCCCTACCCCTCTCACAATTCTCTAAGTGCATATGTGCGTGCACGTGTACACAAACACACGCACACGCTGAGAATTCAGCCCAAGAAATATAGGAGACACAACTTTAGAGAGATGGGTTTATTAAAACAATGTATAGAAACATTTTCTGCAAAATTCAGTAAAATGTAGGAGAGACAAATTCAAATGGGAGCAGTAAAGCATTTTTTAATGCTCTTTGTTCTTTATAATTATTTGATTAAAAGGAAAACAGTGATAATAGAATGCATGGGGGGTACGCTGATGGAAGATAAGGAACTGGTTTGTAATGTGAAACTTTGCCTCCTCACTATGTGACTTTAAGTGCACCAAGCTCTTTATACGGAAAACTGGTTTTCAACAGAATCCCAGGCAAACTGTTAAGATGATCTCACATTGCCAAAAGGGCCTTCCGCTGCTTTCCTAGTTGACTTTTCCACGGTTTGTTACTTAGTGTTACACACACTAATGTGTCGTCCTAGACCAATCTGATTTTCAGGTCTCGCCCTGCCTGCGTTTGTAGGTTTCAATCTTACAATTTCTCTGCTAGTACCCTCCAACGTTTTTGAAATGGGCTACTTCTGTTGTTAGAAGCATGATATAGAAAATATGGTGCTCATAACTATGCCTGAAACCTGTTTCCTGCTTGATACCAGTAAAACTGAGACCCTAAATCCAGTGTGTTTCTCAACAATTATTCAGTACAGGGAGAACCACTCCTAGTTGTTTCCTAGGCAACCATTTGGTGAAAAATGTGCAGTTACATTTCATTTCATCTCATTTTCTGTTTTTCTAGAACTGGCTTATTTTTCCCCTTTTTTTCAGTATCCATTTCTCCTCACATTTCTCTTTATACATTATCTTTAGCATTTCTCCTCCCCTTGCCTTTCTCTCCTGTTCCTTCCTTCTCTTAATTATCTAACTCTCTTTCCCTTAGGAATGAGATCAAAACAAATACTTGTCTTTAAAGTTGCCCTGTCCACTACCATCTGGTCACGGTTTTGTTCCTTTGCAGAAAATCAACAGTAGACCCTTGGTGAATGTGGAAATTCCGTTCAGTGCTGCTTCCAGGGCACGGTTGTGTCCCAGCTTATTAAGATGCAAAAGTCTCAGTGCTTCAGAATCTAATTCACACATCTGCCTGCCTTCTGGGAAGGCTGAGGGAATTTGAAATGCTGTTTCTTAAATAACACCAAAAACAAACAAGAGAAAGGGCCAGAGAAATTTTCATCTGGGGAGAGATTGCTTTTGTCAGTAGATGGCCAGCAGGGTAAGTCAGATAAGCAAGAAACACATCAAGTGCTCTGGGAGGGGAGTGTTTGAATGCTGAGCAGTCGTCTGTGTGGATGGAGGCTTCTTACAGTTTCCAGGTCTTGTTCTCTGATGTGGAGATCTTTTTGACAGAGTAGGCTAGTTTTTGTTCATTGCCACTCAGTCCCGTTTATTGGCTAAGAATAAAATAGAAAATAATTTCTTTTATATAACTTAAGAAAAATACTAAGGTTTGATAGCACTCATCCTATTTGTTTACTACTCAAAAAAAAAAAAAGTCTTAAGCTTCCCTCTTCCCTGTTGCCTGCAGGAATGGCCCTAGTCTGCCTTTCCTGGATCTCTAGAACCTGCTCTGAGCCTCATTTTCAATCCTGTTTTTCGTATCTCTCACCACTTCTCTCTATGCCTCGGTTCCAGCCACCCCAGACTGCATCTCCTGAAACACCCACGTGCATTTCTGTCTTCTCTCAGCATCTCCTCTTGTGAAGTACTCTCCCTTTTCCTGCCCGTCTCTCTGCCCTTAAAACCCAAGTCCATCTTCCCTCTGTGACCACACCTGGAAGTGGCCGTCACTCAGGCCCCCAGTTGGCATGGCTCACTCTCATCATGTGTTCCCACGCACCATGTTCCCCGTCATCATTGTACGTACCTGTACTCAGGCAGCAGAAAGCCACTGGTGGGTTCCTTTCCTCTCCTTTCTCTCTGGCCATCATTGCCAGAAGAACTCAAATATGGAAACTCCAGAAGCATCTAAGAATAGAGACTCAGTGTGAGGAGAAAAAGGAAGATTATTTCAAGGGGCAAAAATCTTAAGAAAGGGAGAACACCTCATGGTTCCCAGCCAGTCAGATGGGATGGCCCGCTGCTCAGGATGACATGGTTCAGGACGCATGTAACCTGGTCAGACATGAGGCAGTGTGGAGCTGCCTGTTTGCATACCTCGGAGAAACGGAGGGGAGTGAGGACGGCTTCAGGAAGGCATTCAGTAGAAACCTGTCAAAGTAATTGAGTAAATGAACATAGCATTACTTTCTGTAGGGATTCTTATCATTTCTTCAATTAATACTAAGAAATGATATAACTCAGTTGTTGAATATGCAGTTGTAAATACTATATGCATAATATGGTCTGTTTTTTCAGCTTGAAAACTAAGTAAACACAGAAAAAATAGAAAACAAATTAAAAAAGGAAATATTAATTTGGTTGCAAGTTAAAATACATATATTATTACTGATTTTTATTGTCTCAAAATAGCTCATAAAATGAGTCCAAAATTCAGAGACTATCAGAATTAGCTAGAATTTAGGGGACTTTTCAATAATTTCATTTTACACATAAGAAAAAACTGAAGTTCCAAGAAATAAAAGCACATTTGTATTGAAAAGAACCTGTGAATGGAAGAGAACCATTCTGTTTCTTTTGGATTTTCTGTCACTCTTGGTGACACAATCATCCAGCCACTAGACCTCATTCTCTATTCATAGGTAAAGAAACTCATAAGGTATCCCTGGGTCTATGCATCCCCCTCCTCATCAACCGCCTAAACTTTCATTGCTGTATGGAAGCAGATGTTCTCATCAGAAGAGTGAGACCATTCATTGTGTTAATTAGCAGCAGAGGACAAGCACCTGGGGAGGAGACCCGAGGCCCTCTTGGCTGCGGTGGTAAAAGGGGAGACGTAGGAAGATGGCGCCGCCCATGGAGGGCAGGCTGGTGCCGGGAAGCAGGAGGTGCCTGTGAAGTTGCCTCAGAACCTTATTGCCAAAGCAGCACCTCTCAAGGTGTAGAGCTCGGTGCAGAGGAAGTGTGTCCTCTTCTTCCTCTATATGTCGTGTCTTTTTTTTTTTAAACCTCAACTATGACAACAGGCACCAGGAACCAAAGGTTAACCCTATGCTTAGACCAAAGCCTTAGAGGCTGTGCAGCAAGGATCTACCCAAGTAGGAGGAACCCAAGGAAAAGGAGAAGGTGGTGTGGGGATCGGAGCTGAGTTTTGCACCTGCTGAGTGCCCTTCAGACTTTAAGAAGAGGCAGTCTTGGCTTTAAGCACACCCTCAGTGTTAATTATCATCTTAACCTTTTAACTAATCTGTTCTTCAGTTTCCTCAGCTGTAAAAGGAGAACAAGAATAAATCTTGTGTCATGAGGTTGTTGTGAAAATTAAAAGAGTCAATATGGATAAAGCACTTAGAACAGTATCGCTGTGTGTTTGCTCCTACTTGGGGAGATGATGTAGATTAGTAATTAAAAGTATGGGTTCTGGGACTAAGTTGCTTTGGTTTGAAGCTTGGCTTTCCCATTTACTAATGCGAACTTGGATAGAATTTAGAGGGTCTATTTTTTCATATGTTGGCCTATGTGAGAATTAAATAATCTTGTAAAGCACTGAGAACAGTTTTAAAACATACTAAGGGTTAGTTGTTACTGTCCGTTCTCCTTGCTAACCACCCACAGGTAGCCTGTCACTGAATGTACATCTTCTTGCAGAGTGAAAGCACTCCAGAAATACCAGAAGCTGTGCTAAGAATCTCTCACACCAATAGAACCTCGCCAAGACGACTTGGCCAGCGTCCCCTTTGTGCACTCAACTTTCTCACACAACACACAGTGGGATTTGTGGAAAACGTTCTCCCTATTTTCCTTCCTGCTCTTGGAAGACCAGGAATAATCATCTTGTTAACCCCAATTCCTCCACTCAGGAGAAACCCATCTTTCTTCTAATTGGCAGGAGAACTATTAAGCAATAGAAGATATTTTGAATTAAATCAAAAATAAAGCCACACATTCACATAGCATTTATTTGAACTCAAACTGCCAGGGGCTTTTCCAAGTCTAAAAGTCACAGTTGAAAGCAGTGCTTTAAACTTGAAAGACATCAAAGGTCTATTTTGAATCTAAGCTTGTAGAGAACTCAGGATTGTTTATAATTTGATTTTAATGAATAAAAACATTTGTGTATTGTTACTTTAAATTTTTTTAGAAAGATCCAGATGATCCTGTTAAACAGAAAAAGGAACTCTTTGTTACACGTCAGAAAAAGTGATAGACTTTATATTCATTTATTTTTAGCTTTTTAAAATTATACTTTAAGTTCTGGAATGCATGTGCAGAATATGCAGGTTTGTTACATAGGTGTATATACATATGCCATGGTGGTTTGCTGCACCCACCAACCCGTCATCTAGGTTTTAAGCCCTCTGTACATTAGGTATTTGTCCTAATACTATTCCTCCCCTTCCCCCCTATAATTCTTAATAAGTGTATTTTAAAAATTTTTTTATAGATTTAGGGGGGTGTATGTATTGTCTTGCTACATGGATATATTGCCTAGAGGTGAAGTCTGGGTTTTCAGTGTAGCCATCACCTGAACAGTGTACACTGTACCCAATAGGTAATTTCTCATCTCATTCCCACCCCCTTCCAAGTCTCCAGTGTCTACTATTCCATTTTCTATGTCCATATGTATGCATTATTTGGTTCCCACTTACGAGTGAGAACATGCTGTCCTTCAGTAAAATAACTCAGAAACTTTCTGATGGCCTCCAGTTCCAGGCATGTTGCTGCAAAAGAAATGACTGTATTCTTTTTATGGCTAAGTAGTATTCCATTGCATTGTACCACATTTGCTTTTTCCAGTCATCTGCTGATGGACACAGGTTGATTTCGTATTTTTGCTAATATGAATAGTGCTATGACAAACATATCGGTGTAGGTATCTTTTTAATATAATGATTTATTTTCCTTTGGGAGAAGTATATCATTAAGATGTGTTAGAACACCTTCTTTGGTACCTAAGAACATAAGGTATCCTAAAAAATCAGTAGCCACAGATTAGCACACTATTATAATTTTGTTTTCCATGTGTCTATTGAAAAAATTATATCTGAAATACTGTAGTTTGGGTTGCTGTTGTTTTGTTTTGTTTTTGCAATAATCCTGAGCAACACGTGTAGCTGAATTGGTAAAACAAACTGAAAACCTCAGGCAGGTCTTGAGTAAATTTTTTGTAGAGCAATGGGGGCAGAGCACCATCTAGTGTCAATTTTGAGTAATTCTCTCAGATAAGAAGGAAAATAATTTACCCAAAAGCACATAGTCAATATAGATCAAATTTAGGTCAAAATCCTGGAACCAAATTCACATTTATT
Source organism: Plecturocebus donacophilus (assembly GCA_004027715.1). Taxonomy (NCBI): domain Eukaryota; kingdom Metazoa; phylum Chordata; class Mammalia; order Primates; family Pitheciidae; genus Plecturocebus; species Plecturocebus donacophilus. Next base: position 24,166 of record PVKP010016272.1, read on the forward strand.
GATGATAGCCCCATGCTTTTTCTACTATTGTTCTCTACAATTTTATATCAAAGAAAGGAAATATGTAAAAAGTAAATCCCTTCCACTAATGGAAATTCAATTTAGGTGACAAATTTATTATAAAGCAGGACTATTCAAATACCTGGTATGTCTAAAGCACTATGAGAGCTGAGAGCTCAATTCCAGAGTCAATTCCACAGACTCTAAGGTGGGGCAAAACAACAACAATAACAACAACAACAAAATATATATATATATAATGTTATATATATATGTTAATTTCTGGCTGTCTTATGGTTCCCTGAGGTCTCTGTAGCAACCCATCTGGCACTTCGGACCTTCTCTGCCATCAGTATTGCCAAAAATAATTCAGCCTCTGAAATTTATTGCTGAGGAACAAATGGGATGATTTCACTTAACCTATGTGGCCCTACTCTTAAAATGTTCGTAGTTAGTTCATGCCAGATATATTTTGTGTCTCAGAATGTCCGTATGCCCTCTTCACAACCCTGGTTAACCCCAAGTTGAGAATGAACGTAGTCAAGGGTGGGGACGGTGCTGCTCTTCTTTCCGGTTCAGCCTTTCTCCTCTGCCTCTCTTCCAGTTACTACTTCTCACCCCAAAGAACCCAAGGCTTCCCTCCAACTTTGCACTCCTTCAGGGCCCTACCAGGTAATGGCAAATTAAATGAGAACGGTACCAACAGCTTGCCCTATAAAAGCATTTCTGGAATGAGGCAAAATATGAGGTAGTGAAAGAATAAAGCCGAATAAATAAAGTTCCTGTATTGAGATATCAATGCTTATGTTGGCTCATACGCTATTCTTCCTACCCAACTTTTAAATTTCCCTAAGAATATTGAGTAAATTCAGACAAATTTAATATACTCATGGATGAGCTGGTTTGGGGAAGAGGGGACTTTTGGTGCAAGAGAGGCTATGCACATCCAAGCTCTGAGAGCCCTGTCCTAAGTCATTTTGTACTTTCTTGTGTGAACTCTCAAAGGTACTCTCTGAATCAATTTTCTTCATCTGTAAAATGAGAAATGTTAACAACTATTTTATATGATTATTTTTTTATGAAGATTCAAAAGGATCTACTATGTGCTAAGTAATCAACAGTCACTTGAAATTTAGCTATGATAATAATTATTTCTATTGATGTGTGCCCACTAAGAAATCCATTCTAGGATTTTAACAAGTAACAATAAAATTGCCCCAGCCCTTTGTTTGAGCCAATGCTTCCGTTTTTAACTAGCTGCAGATTTTTAATGTTCTGAGAGTGCCATCAATAACTCTGAAAAAAAAAAAAGGGACCCACTCTGATTAATCAATCCTGTTTTCAGCCACAGAGGTGTTGCTAAGGGAAAGAAAAGAGAGCAGAAGAATAGAAGGAAATCTATTCTGGCAAGTAACATTGGAAAAAATCAACAGGTCTAGAATATTCAGCTTAAAGTCTTTATTACCCTTTATGTTCTGGCAAATGATAACAATACTAGCTTTTACTAGTATGCTAGGTACTGTCCTTATCAATTACCAGTATTCACTCACTTAATCCTCACAATAATTTATCATTTTGCACAATGAAGAAATTGAAGCACAAAGAATGAAATAACCAAACTCATGAGAACAAATGGCAGAGCTGTACTTTGAACCTGAGTCAGGCTCCACAGGTACATAGTGATATTTCAATACATACAATTTAGAGTGATCAAATCATGGTAATTTGCACATTCATCTCAAACATTTGTCATTGTCTTTGTGTTGAGAATGTTCAACGTCCTCCTTCTATTTTATTATTTTGTTTTTGACTTTGATTTTTGAGACAGAGTCTTGCTATGTTGCCCAGGTTGGAGTACAGTTGCATGATCTCATTCCATTGCAATCTCTGCCTCCTGGGTTCAAATGATTCTTCTGCATTAGCCTCCTCAGTAGCTGGAACAACAGGCACCCACCACCACGGCAGGCTATTTTTTTATATATATATATCTAGCTAATTTTTGTATTTTTAGTAGAGATGGGGTTTAGTAGAGAAGGGGTTTCACCATGTTGGCCAGGCTGGTCTTGAACTCTTGACTTCAAGTGATCCACTCACCTTAGCCTCCCAAAGTGCTGGGATTACAGGTGTGAATCACTGTACCCAGCCTCTTCTAGCTATTTTAAATTAAATATTATTAACTATAGTCATTATACATTGGCATAGAACACCAGAATTTTCACTTTCCTCTTGCTCCTCTCTATCCCTGTCCCTTGCCAAACATCTGCCCAAGTTGTCAAGCTATCTGAGCAAAACTAACAGTTTATTTTCTAAGAAGGACACCCCCTCTTCTACTCGCTCACGTTTTAAGAAGGTTCAAATCTTTTCTACCTAGATAACAAAATATCTCTGGGTACATGACACGGAATGGATTCTTTCTGTTCTTTCTCCTTCGTACAGAGTTAAGTTTTCAGACAGCTGCTTTATAGCTTCATTGTCACCTTTTAGCCTGACTATCCGAGAGTGTTAATTAAGACTTTACAGCTATTGACTAAAGCAAGTGCCTTGTACAAGACAAGGGCAAAATGGGCAAGGAGACTTTCTTAATGAGTCCCAACTAAATAGCTTTGGTAGAAGTGCCTACTAGCTATAACAAAACACCATGGGTTCCTCAAAATAGCTTGATTTTTAAAAAACTTAGTAGACAAATTCAGTGTCATCTTTAAACTACTACTGACTTCTCGTTTTCCTTTGTCTGGACTCCATCTCCGTAAAAATAAACCCTTTTAGTTGGCAGATATTCTCAGTTAACAAGCCTGTATCAGGTAATACGAAATACGAAATAATGGGTATTACAAAATAATGGAACTTTTGTGTGTGCATTGTAGTGAATAAGTGATTTAGAATATATATCATTCAGAATATGTGTCACTGCCAGAAATAATCAGGAGGGACATGGCTTTACTTTTGGTTTTTAAATGAGAAAAATACAGTCAAAAGCTATGACCCAACAACTATGTTAATTTTTTCTTCTACATTTTCATGGAACAAATTACTCATTTAAATATCGACTCAAAATTCTATTTTTTCCACTGTCACAAAACACAAGTGAGTAGACTCATTGATAAATAGTAATACTCATCACCTATCAGTCACCCATTAGCATGATTGAATTGGCATTCTTGTGGTAATTACCATGAATTGTCTATTTCTTTCTTTTTTTTTTTAATAAGATGGAGTTTCACCATGTTGGCCAGGCTGGTCTTGAACTCCTGATCTCAGGTGATCCACCCACCTTGGCCTCCCAAAGTGCCAGGATTATAGGCATGAACCACCGCACCCGACCTGAATTGTCTATTTTTACCATCCTGTCTTCTCCCAGCACCAAGCATTTTGGATGTTTGCAAAATCACAGAGAAGGACAGAAGACAGACAAATAAACAAACTGAGCTTCCTACCACCTCCATTATCAGAGTATTGGCAAGAGCGTCTTGAATAAATATGACAACAATGATGATGATAGCTAATATTTATTGAATAATTATTCTTTACCAGGCATTATTCAATCTGCCTATACTACCTCATTTACTGCCTCCACCCACCCTATAAAGTATGCACTATTATTAAAACCATTCCACAGAGGAAAAAACTGAGACTTAGAGACATGATGTAAGTTGCCCAGGATCACACAACTGCTGAGTAGCAGAGCTAGAATTCAAACGCAGGTAATCTGAATTTAAAACCCACATACTTAACAGTTTAACTCTATTCCAGAGTTTCTCAGCCTCAGCATCGTTGACACACATGGCCAGATAATCCTTGCTGTCAGGGCTGCCCTGTAGGGTGGTAAGATGCTTAGCAGTTTAGCGGTATCCCTGGCCTCTGCCCACTACACTGCAGTAGCACCTTTTCTCCCTTGCTTTCCACCTTCAGCTGTGGCAGCCAAAAATGTCTCCAGACATTACCAAATGGCCTCTAGGGGGCGAAAGTGCTTCCCCACCCGTGGTGGAAACCACTGTTCCTCTCTAATCCCTCTTTATTCTGATCATAAGCTCATGTCATTAAATAACTTTTAGAAATATAATTTCAATGGCTGTGATAAATTTTATTGAATATTAAATTACTGCTACACTTAAAATATTACTTTTGATTAATAAAGAAAAAATATATTTGAAAAAGCAATCAGGTTCTTGCTTTGACATTAAAATAATAAGCAGGAGGTAATTTATATTGCAAAGACTAACTTTATTCTTTAAAATGTGTCACCATTTTTTACCCAGCATACTTCTGAAGATAAAATGAAGGAGATTCGTGTCAGTACCAAATCTCTTTAATAGTGAAAGAGTTTATTTGGTTACTGTATACAGGTGTGGCCTAAGTCAACAATCAAATACAATATTATTGTATGCATATATTTCTGAAAATGAAAATAAATTCATCACTGACATTTATAAAACTTCAAAATTCTATTATTTTTCTAAAATGTCTAATGAAAATTTACTAACACTTTGATTGTATTTTTGCTTTTAGAATATATAATTAGATATATATTTAAAGGATGTAATTTACTATTTCTGCCAATGTAATTGACTAAATGCATAAGTGCCTACTGCTATGTTAGCCACTTAAAAAATATATAAAAATTAAGGTCTGCATTCCTGAGGAAGTTATTTTAGAAACAAGTCAGACATTTACAAAAGCCCTAAGAATAAGAAAAAAAAGTGTGAAAGAACTAATATTTTGTATAATTCATATTAAAGTAAAACAGACACACACACACATAAACACACCAAAGTTAAGGAAGATAGTAAAATTCATTTAATAGAGATGTTCCATATAATCATTTTATTACAAATTTTGCATTTCCTGCTTGAAAAAAATCACAGTAGGCACAAACTAGAAGCAAAATATGTCAGATAAAAGCATTCTAAAGACGTTTCTATTATCAAACTTTTATAATTTTTCCAAATCTTTTGAGGTATGGGAAAAAATCTAGGGTAATTTTGGCTAAAACCAAACACATTCTATCCATGTGAATTTTGACTATTGTTCCTTCTCACCAAAAAAAAAAAGCACATAATTTTCTACAAATTCCATGAAGTTTTAAATCAATGGTGTTCGATTTACATTTACCAGGAAATGATTTGCCCATCACCATAAAAATTGAATTAAAAATACATCAGGCTAAATAAATGCAAAAGAGAACAGTGAATTTTGTTGGATTTAGAGACAAAGGTATGTATTTGCATGATCATGTATTATTCTTGACCTTTTCCTTTGGTGCGATTTGGAAGTAACCTGCCTTTTAATACCCTACATTGGACATTATCATTGCAATCCAAGTGAGTAGTTTTGCAACACAATGATCTAATATACACATGCTGCTTAGGGATGCAATGTTATCATGGTTACCACCAGATTAAATAACTCAGGAAAACAGAACCACTAAGTCTTTCAACATGCGGAAATTCAGCACTCTTGATAGATTATGAGCTTTCATTTTGCTTCATTTTGAGGCTTTTCCAATTGGTCTTGTGTTGTTTCTTCATCTTTCTCCTTTAAATCTGAAAAAAATTAATTTTCCATTTATATGTAGAATATATTGAAATTTATTTTATATCATATTGGAATAAAACCATTGTGTTTTCCTTTGTCCACCCTCCCTCTTTTGCCCTCAATTCAGATATGGAAACTACACAAAGAAGAGAGATATGAGTAGGTTTGGGAATCTACTTTCTCCTCATCAACTTTCTCCTATTCTACATAGTTATTAAGTGCCAGGCAGTCTTCTAGGGTATTCTCAGAGCCTCCATTTACAGATTACTAAACTGAAACACAAGCAGATTAAATGACTTGTCCAAAGTCAGAGAGCTAGTGAGTGACAGTCACGACTTGAGCTTAGGCCAACTGACTCTGCGGTCCATGTCCTTAGCCAACTCCCTATGCAGGATTGTACTCTCTCCAGCTTCTTGACACTTTCTACTCCCTTTGCTCTTTCTCACTTTCCACTTCATAGGAAAAATAAATAATCAAAGCTATCAGACAGGAGCTCCCTCAACTTCTTGCCATTAAATATCTAAAACTCCCTGTGATCTGTGCTTATTCTTTCTGCCCTTCCTGTTATTACAATGGAAGGTGCACTTGTCAGCGCTGGGTATGTAATTTGTTGGTGCCCAGTGCAAAATGAAAATGCAGTATCCTTGTTCAAAAAGTTATGAAAAATTTCAAGATAGCAACAGTAGAACAGTAAACCAAGTGCAGGTCTCTTCTAAGCAAGAAGCCCTACGCAGCCACCCTGGTTGCACAACTTTGGAGCTGGCTCCTGCTGTTGCTCCTGCTACCCAATCTAATGCCTTTATGATTCCTCATCTTATCCATTTTTGCTTCATCAGTAGGCTGACTCTAATAATCATCTGCTGCTCTCCATTTTATCTGACTTTCCCTTTCTCCTGGCTCTGTCATTCCCTCAAGTCACTACCATCTTTAAATTAACGAAGACCCTCTTTCAACTGTAAGTCTTCCACATAGTATCTTCTCTTTTATCCTTTAAAAAGTACCCCTCTTTTGCTGTCTCCATTTTTAAGTAAAACTATTTAGGTCTACTATTCTTCCAAAATTGTTCCTACCACGTCATAAATGGCATCTTTGAAATCTGATGGAGTCTATTCAGGTCTTCAACTTTCATTAATCAAATATTTATTAAGCATGTACTATAAACAAGGTAATGAACAAAACATAAATCCAGGCTCTCAGAGAACATTTGATGAGAAATATGAATAACAAACAAAATAAATAAAATGTGTGCTCAATAAGAAGTAAAAAGGGATAATGAAGAAATTAAAGCAGGAGTGGAAAATAGACATTTTCAAGAAGTCTTGGGGCCTGGAGGATGCAATTCTAGACAGAGTTAGCTGGGAACGCCTCACTGAGAAGGAGGCATTTGAGTAAAGGCCTGAGAAGGTGAAGCAGAAATCTATATAGATAGCAGGGAGAGGAGCATTCCAAGCACAGAGAAAAGTGAAACCAAAGACAGTAATATGCAGGAAAGATTTGCAAGTGGGAGGATAATGGTAGAGAAAATTGGAATGGAAAATGGAGTCATAGAGGCACCAAAAAAACTATATCTTGTGGGTGAAAAACGGCAAATTTATGGACCTATTTTGAAGGTAGAGCTGACAGTATTTGCTTATAGATGGGATGGAGAATATGAGAAAAAGAGGGGAGATAAGGATGATTCCAATGTATTTGGCTATAACTTTGTTAAATGGAATTATGATTTGCCACTCAGAGATGGGTAAAATGCTTCTGTCATCAGGAGACTATCTGGAGTTTGCTTTTATATCTATTAAATTTGAGATTCCTATTACATATCCAAGCAGAGATGCCAACTAGGCAGTTAGTATATGAGTGTGCAGTTCAGGGGAGCTCCAGGTTGGAGATACAAATTTTTAAGTCATTAAAAGCACGATCATCACACCAATGAGATCAGATTACATCACAGGTGAGAGAGGGTTGATAGAGATGATGTCCAAAGACTGAATTCTGATAATCTCCAACTTACTAAGAGTTAGGGGAGGTGAGGAAAGAGAAGCTCAAGGAGGAGCAGCTAGGGAAGCACAAAGAAAACCAGATGAGTGAAGTGTCCGGAAAGCCAAGGGAAGATAAATGTTACAGGAAAGAATGACAATCATCTATGACTAAGAGATCAAGCAAGATGAGGACTAAGAATGAACCACTGATTTTAGCAGAGACAATGTCATTGTGATCTTGAAATAGCAGTGGAGTGATGTGGTGAGGTGAAAATCTTATTCAGCAAAAAGAATGGGATGCAGAGGATTTGGAGCCACAGAAGCAGCTAACTCTGTCAAGGAGTTTTGTTATGAAACAGAAACGGAGGGCAGTAGTTGGAGGGAGAATTGGGATCAAGGCAGAATTTGTAGTCTAGCAATCATAATTAGTTGTCTTCTAATTAACATGGCAGGTGCTTATTAAGTGTTGATTGAAAGCTCTCCCTTAGAAAAACAAACTTGATAGAAAATGGTATTCTATAATAGTATGAAATACAAAGCACTAAATTATTTCTACCGTAATTGAAGCTGCACTTGCCACAATGATTCTAAGCAAACTACACACAAATGTTTATAGCTCTCAGAGAAGAGTTGTTATATCTGCTACCTCTAAGTTGGTCTAATGAGCAGATGATGATATGAAGTCCCCTTAACTTGTTATTTTTCTATGAAATGAAGTAGGAATTCAAGATAATAATTAGATGAAAACTAACAAGATATCATCCGTTGTCAATCTAGTATCTTGCTCAGGATTATTAACTAAAATATAAAACATGATTTCAAATACCTCTTATAGTCTCATTTTTTGCTTTGTAATGTGAAAGTGTTCAGAAATATATTGAAAGATGATTGCAGATACAAGGAAACAATAAACTGCTCAAGAGATTATGATTGCTGTCAACTTTGTATTGTGATGTTAATGAAAGGAAAACTCTTTTTCATATATTATGTACTTTCTGATCAATATTATTGTTATTCTTCAAACTTCTGCACATGTTAAGTGTTTCAACGTAATTGAATGTATTTTCAACGTATTCCTTCAACATAATTTCTCTGAGAGTGCAACATCAAACTTTCCTTTCAAACTGGTTCCTGTCATTTCAAATGTGAGTAAGCTTTTTTGAACAGTTACTTATCTTACTTTTTTGATCATAATAAGAACTCTTGAGAAAGTAAGAAAATGTTGAGTCCTAGATTATCTGGCTTGATTCGTTCTCTAGAAGCCTAGCTTGAAAAAACATTTCTCTCTCTCTCTCACACACACACACACACACACACACACACACACACATATGGTAACATTTATATAAATATTACATTCAGATCCTTATTATATATCTTTTAGGTAACATACCACTTTAGCTGTTTACTAAATCAGGTTTTTCATTAATATACATTTAATATAAATCAGATAGAATAGTCTTTATTTTTACATTTTCTATTTCCATCCTTGTGTTCTGCTCTTCTTTGTATCAACTGCCTTTTCTACTCCTTGTCACATTTTCAGAGGGCCTCATGGAACAATAATTCTGCAAGATGTTTCTTCAGAGATGGTCAAATAAATGAGAGAAAGAAATGCTGTATGTTCTATTTTTAGAAGGGTATAGACACACTATTACTTTAAAATCTCTGTAACAAAGGCTCTGAGAAGTCCTTATCTAAAAAGGAAACATTCTGAGAAGTGTAAAAAGCCAATTATGTTTAAACCACCAATTCCAAACTTATTTGACCACAACACCCTTTTTGTATGTGACACATTAACACCCAGAATTCCCATGAAACATTTATTGACAAAAGTTGGTATAATGGGAAACACTAGGGCTTTGGAACCAGAGATTCTAGTATCACTTAATTTTTGTGAGCTTGAGCAGGTCACTTAACCTGCTTGGGGCTTAGTTATGGTAACATTTATAAATCAAAAGAGTGGGGACCTTTTAAGTCTCCCCTTCCTTTTCACACTCTGTGTTTCCATTTGTACTGACAAGGTAATCTATTCATGTTGCTTGTCAGGGGAGAATTTCATTTGCACTGTTTTCTCTTCAATCATATAAAATATGTTTTAAAAATATACACTCGGGCCAGGCGCGGTGGCTCATGCCTGTAATCCTAGCACTTTGGGAGGCCGAGGCGGGTGGATCACGAGGTCAAAAGATCAAGACCATCCTGGTCAACATAGTGAAACCCCGTCTCTACTAAAATATAAAAATTAGCTAGGCGTGGTGGCAGGCGTCTGTAGTCCCAGCTACGTGGAGGCTGAGGCAGGAGAATTGCTTGAACCCTGGAGGCGGAGGTTGCAGTGAGCCAAGATTGTGCCACTGCACTCCAGTCTGGCACCTGGCGACAGAGCAAGACTCTGTCTCAAAAAGAAGAAAAAAAATACACTCAAGGCCAGGCTCAGTGGCTCATGCCTATAATCTCAACATTTTGGGAGGCCAAGGTGGGTGGATCACCTGAAGTTAAGAGTTCCAGACCAGCCTGGCCAACGTGGTGAAACCCCGTCTCTACTACAATACAAATATTAGCCCGCTGTGGTGGTGGGTGCCTGTAGTCCCAGTTACTCGGGAGGCTGAGGCACGACAATCGCTTGAACCCGGGAGGCGGAGGTTGCAGTCAGCCGAGATCGTGCCATTGCACTCCAGCCTGGGCGACATGAGTGAAACGCCATCTCAAAAAAAACCAAAACACTCAAATATTCAAAAATGTGTATCTCTGAATGTTTTTCTTTCTGGTCCACTAGACCTGTATATCCAATTGTTTCATTTAGATGAATGTCCATTTAGATGTCTCATAGGCATTCTGAAGACAAAAATCTTCACTTCTCCAGCTCTCAAAATTGCCTGTCCTCTAGGCTAACCCTTCTCAGTGCACGGCATCAGCACCCGCATGGCTGCTCTAGGAGTTATCCTCCAATTCTCTTCCTCATCTCTGCCACATCCAATTCCTCAGCAAACCCTATTGATTCTTCCTATAAAACATATCTCGAATCCACTCACCTTTCTTATTCCCACAATGCCACCCTCTGTCACCTCTTGTTCGTATGTCATCAAATATCATTGTCCTTCTAATCATGGTTATCAATTTATGAGGGGTAGATTAAGACAGATTATGAACTGAGAAAATTTTAGGTTAATTTCATGCAGGATGCAAGACAACTGAAATCCTAGATTTCCTGCCACATAATAATATTTATTAAAAAATTAACATTTTTATAAATATTTTGAGTCTTATAATTTTAATAAATATTTATAATTATATATATTTATAATCCATATAATATAATTTAAATATATTTAATTTTAATAAATTATAAATATTTATTAAAAACTAACATTTTATAAATATTAATTTTTATAATAATATTTATTTAAAAATTAAAAATAAAAACAAAAGAGGATAGACCTGAGGGAAATCTGCAGATCTTCCTCATGTCAGAATTTGTATTTTTAAGTGAAAAAATTATTGAAACCATAACATCTGAGATAGACCCCAGCTTTCAGTTTTCATTAGCAGTTGGAAACCATTCATTTAAAAATTCATAATAATATCTATTCTTAGCTAATGAGAAAAAGATAAGTCTTCAACCTACTTACTCATAACTTTGCTAATAAAGTATTATATATGTCATCTACCTATGTAAGCCTGTTTCCTTTTGTGTATTTTTTTTCTAATCTTTAACTTTTCATTGATAAATAAAATTATATATATTTATGTTGTGCAACATGATGTTTTGATATATGCGAACAGTGAGGAGTGGCTAAATCAATCTAATTAACATATCCATTACCTCACAAACTTACATGTGTATGTGTATATGTGTGTGTATGTGTGGTGAGAACACTAAAAATCTACTCTTTTGGCATTCTTCAAGTATACAATATATTATTATTAACCATATTCACCACGTTGCTACAATAGATCCCTGGAACTTATTTCTCCTAATTGTAATTTTATATCTTTTGATCATCATCTTCCTAATTTTCCTGGTAACTACCATTCCACTCTCTGTTTCTAGCAGATTGACTCTTTTAGATTCCACGAGTGAGATCAGGTGGTATTTGCCTTTCTGTGCCTGGCCTATTTCACTTTACATCATGCCTTCATTCTTTTATGTAATCTTTAGCATCTGGTGTTATATGTGAGTTCATTTTTAACATTTTGAGTTTAACTAATCTCTTTGACTTTATTTCAAAATGATTTGAAGAAAAATATAAAAACAGGAACATATTCTTTCAGATCCTAGTCTTTCTAGTGACCAAAACAGAGAACACTGCTGACTCTCCCAAAGTATATTTACTCTCTTTTGCTTAATTAATGTCAGTAAACATTAAGGTTTTGTGTGCGCTGAAGATGTATAAAGTTTAAATAGGGTTTTATACTAACAAGTGATTGCCTTCTCTACTTCACTAGTTTAGAATGGACTCTTCAACAGCGACATTATGTTCTTACGGTCACATGACATTTTCAAACTTAAAAGGCCAAAAACATTACACACATTTTTATTTCTTTTCTTCCCTTCATCTTTTTCATCTTTTCTTTCTTCTTATAATATTTTATGTTGATGTCTATGCTTTTTTACTCTCACCTATAGTGTCACATATGAGAAAAAGTGGCCTTTGGAAAAAGTTGAGATAATCATGGAACTGCAGGATCTGGTCATAGTCTCTGTCCTACAAGGATATTTTTCTTTTTTTTCGAGACAGAGTTTCACTCTTGTTGCCCAAGCTGGAGTGTAATGGCGTGATCTCGGCTCACTGCAACCTCTGCCTCCCGGGTTCAAGCAATTCTCCTGCCTCAGTCTCCTGAGTAGCAGAGATTACAAGCATGTGCCACGGGTTCAAGCAATTATCCTGCCTGAGTCTCCTGAGTAGCAGAGATTACAAGCATGTGCCACCAAGCCTGTCTAATTTTGTATTTTTAGTGGAGACGGGGTTTCTCCATGTTGGTCAGGCTGGTCCTGAACTCCTGACCTCAGGCGATCTGCCTACATTGGCCTCCCAAAGTTCTGGCATTACAGGTGTGAGCCACCCCGGCCTCCGTAACTATTTCATAAAGATTGAACAAGGAACATTTGCAACTCTACCTGGTAGCAAATAACCTCCTAAAGCAAAAAATCAAGAGCCTCCTTCTTGGGCTCCCGGGAACGGGCTAGATGTGAGCAGCCTCTGGTTCTCACTTGCTTCATTGTCACCAAGAATAAATTCCCAAACAAATACTGAGTCCACCTGAGAGTCTAAAATGGGGCACAAAACATGAGTAGTTTGCTAATGGCTTGGAATTAAAATTATCTTGAATCTTTCTGAGTGTATTTTTTAACTTTGATTCAGGGTTTTTTTTTTTTTAATCTCCATGAAGGTTTTTAAATGAAAGGCCCCTTTTAACACTTTATTTAAAGTACCCTTATATTCATTTTCAGGAGACTAAATTCTGGAAGCTATATAAACTATATGTAAACAACGGAGAGAAAGACCTAAGATTTCCCTTCATGGTTTGACAGCTCTAACTTTCTCTTAATGCCATCTTTTTTTCACTGACTGAAGAATGTTCACCTTTTATACAAAAATTCTCTTGAAAGAATTTCATCCCTACTTGATAGTAAACTTCTTCCTAGATATGAGAATTAAGGAGCTTGTAGCATACTACTGTGAAGCAGAAGCTTCCAAAGTGATTTGACAATGGATGGCAGAAGAAAAATTATTTTATTTATGAATACTTCTCAATAAAATTGAAAGCTCTTTGTGAGAAAGATCACATGTATTCACCTTTGTATTCCCAATTACTAGCCTTGTGCATGACTATACACATGCAATGAATAAGTAAAACTTCAGTTTCCACATACACAGCATGAGACAAAAAGATGAAATATTTGACTTTGGAAAAGGCTGAAAAATCTACTAAGCCTTAAACAAAACCGGAGGGGTTTAAGGAAACAGATAAGCAAACTGAGCACTTTTAATAGATAAAAGAAAGACTGTTCCAGAATTGGTTAAGAAGTGACAAATGCTGTTAATTTTAAGAGGATTTTGAGTATTACCTTCCTTCACGGAGAGAGCCTCCAGTTTGAGGGGCAAATCTGAGGTTCCGCCTGTGGCAGCTGAACTCTGGATGTCTGGTAAGGCATTCCGGCGGCCTGCCCTTGCTGAAGATGCAAAATTGGTGACCCCAGGCTCCACATCAGTCATTTTTGATGAATCTGTCCTCATAGCAACATCTACGAATAGAATGTACACATGAAGAAGAAGATGAGCCTATTCAGAGCTAAATGTTCACCACAGTGGTTGAAAGGCAAGGCTAGATCAAAAACACAACAGGCCTGAGAGTCTAATCACTGATGACAACCTTCATCAATGTCTACTGCTATAGTCCTGGAGCATCCATTTGCACGTTCACTGAATAGAGCAGGAAGTCCTCAGTGTGAGACAGATTGCTAAAAATAACCCCTGAGCTGAATGAGCCATTTGGATGCTTCAGGGTGCAGTAATCCCTTGCCTTTTGTTCTGCTTTTCTATGGATGGATCAGCCAAACTAGGGCTTGGAAGGAAATGAAAACCGACTCGTTTAACCACTCCTGCAGAGACTCTGCCTGCCAGTATTTGCTTGTGGTGCTTGTTCAGGCTGAAACCAAATAACTATAATTTGTAGGGACCAAACAAAACACTCTGTTCCTACTTCTTGGAAATAAGAAATTCTACTTTATCTCAAAGGTGTTTTCCCCAGAAAGAGCTGTGGATTTTGATATGTTCTGGTCTGAGGCATGTACATGTGAAGGTGTGTTACATAGGTAAATTTGTGGCATGGGGATTTGTCGTACCGATTATTTCATCACCCAAGTATTAAGCCCAGTACCCAATAGTCATCTTTTCTGCAGCTTTCCCGCATTCCACGCTCAACCCTCAAGTAAACCCAATGTCTGTTTTTAAAAAGGAACTGCTAAAAAGTGGCCCTTGGAGCACACCTTCAACATGGAAAAGAAATTCTGGGTTTCATGTTTATTTCAAGATCATTTTGCTACTAGCTGCCTGCTATTTTAGAAGTTTTTGTTTTTGCCTTTATATTATTATTTCAGATATAGGCTTTCTAACTTAGTCCTTTTTTGTAGATTGATGCTGGAAAATAAAAGAATCACAAAACTATCTAAAAGTTTGTTAAAGTAATATTCATTAACTAGTATTTTAAGACCCAAAACAGAATTGGCCATATAAAGAGGCTAAGTAACAAAACTGCTTTACTTAGGGGCTGTACTTGGCCAAGGCAAACTCACGTTTGGCGCCATCTTCCTTTCAGAGTCTGCCACTGACATTGACTGACCAATTTTTTGTCACCACAGGTAGACAAAAGAGCTAACCCGCCCCCAGCCTCACAGCGATGTGGAAGATAGCACTTTCGACACAGAAAAGCTATTTTCCTGACCAAACGTGTCAATGGCCTAGAAATTGGTGGGAAGAACATTTGGATCCACAAGGTGACTCTTAGCTGGGCTCTTTAAACTCCAAAGCAGAGATTTATTATACTACAGGAGATAACCTGAAAGCCCATCAAGAAAAACATATGAATAAACTATGTACGTTATGTTATGGTGTGTTATACAACAATTTTAAAGAATGTATTAGATTCAGTGACACACTGTGAAATAAAGCAAGTTTAAAAATTAACATTTATAGTGTGGGAGAAAAGGGGAGAAAATTATAAATACAATAAAATTTCAATGTTATACAAATAATAAAAATCCTAGTTGGGAATGGAAGGGAGAACAAGAAAAATATTAACCTTTTTTCAATACCTCTTTACATATTTTGACTTGTACTAATGAGCATGTATGACCTTTGTAATTTAAAAAAATTGAAACATCCACCTAGAAAAATTATGAATAAATATATATTCTAGCACAGAAAGGCTCTAAAAATAACACTTTGACAATTTAACCAAATAGCATATCCTAGCGAAAGCTTTTTCCTTCAACAGATACCTTATTTGTCTGTTGTTAGTTTTCTGTACAACACTGATTGCATATTCTTGATTTTTTTTAAAAAAGGGGGGATATACATATATAAAGGAGACAGTTGCTCTCTTTAAATTCCTGTAACATTTAAAATATATAGCCCATAGAAATATGAGGAAATACTACAGAGAAAAATGACAGATTAACTTGAGGCTCTTTTAATTTTCTGGGCTTAAAAAGCTAATCATGTTTGTTTGCTAACCAAAGCAGCTGACTCACTAGCAACTCTTCCTCTTTTTTCTTCTATAGAATTAACAAAGGACTCTGGGTGAGTGCTGCTTTGTCAACTGTGGCTGCTTACAGGAGCTGGAACCGTTTAGACATTTGGAGATTTCACAGAAGTTCTTGCAATCCCATGGCAAGGTAATGCATTTTACATTGCCTGGAACACACTTCTATCTCTACTGAAAATAAACAGTTTTCAGGCTTCTTGACTAAAGACTATCACACAGTCATATACATGCCGGCATCTTTAGAGTTTCTGAAATATTGAAAATGCAACACCAGCACAACTCAAGAGGACAAGATGTTCAAGCTAAATGGAGCACTAAAGGCATACTAAAAAATAACCAGTCAGAACCTACTGGGCTCCAAAGAGCCTGCTAAGAAAAGAGGATGTTAGTATGTTAGAAGCATAATTATAAACAAATAGAAGTTTGTACAAACTCTTTCTTAAAGCCAAGATTGCAAAATGGTAGATACCTTCTTTTCTCATCTCTGGATTCACATCACTCACCCTGTCTTCCATAGTGAAACCACTGCTCATTTTATACCTAAGACTTCAAATAAATTTCTTGCTCACTAAATTAGTTCTCTCGAGGTATGAGTCAGACTTTCTGAAAAAACACAGAGTAACAAAGAAGTAAAAACATGCATTTTGGAAAAAATGTCAGTGCTTTTCCTGTCCAAAGACTGAGAGAGAAGGAGAGACAGACAGACTGACACGGGTCTCTACTGGTAAATAACTGCTTTATCTGCCTCTCTCCAGCTCTCAATATCCTAATACCTTATGCTAGCTGTTTTCAGTTCTCTGCCTACAGATCATTTATTTTTTATGATTTCATTTTTGAAACATACAAACCTCTTCCAAACAAGGTGAAAGAACTAGAATTACTTCTTTATGTGCCAACAAAAACAGATCATTATTTATTCACCCAGTCATCTCTTGAGTTCCTACTAAATTATTAAGTGCAAAATCTTATTCTTGGCCCACAAGTTAAAAAGAGCCACCCACAGTCTGGTGAGATGAGACACAATTTGATCTTTCCAGTGATCTTTCTTGACCTCAAATCCTATTATTTGGGAATAAAGTAAAATTACCCATTCCTAAAATGTGAATCCTTTACATATCTCCTATTCACTTAAGGAGCAAGATCATTCTGAGCTAAACAAAACGTACGTGAAATGTAGACATGTATAATTATTTTTTTTAACTTAGAAATCTTTCTGTTTTTGAAATTTTCTACAGATGGTATTTCTGTGCCTCTAGTGCAAGTCAAAGAGAACGCTATCTTTTGTTTGTTGACACACACATTTTTTAATGCTTATGTTCTTGCTTGATAATTGCATAGACAGATCCTTCAATATACATTGGTAGGTACATGGAAGTTATTTTTATCACAGAGAATTTTTGACAGCTTAAAGATATAAAATTCAAAATGCAAAGTCAAATTAATTTTTCATAATTTTCCAGATAAAGCACAAAACTGAATACCTTTCCAGCACAATGTTACTTCTTATACTAACATAGGGCCACTTACAACAATAATGCACACAAATGTTGTTAATGATTAAACAGATTAATTGCAAAAACTATGTAGCCCCCTTGAGTAAGTGTCTATGTTTGGGGGAGTCAGATTTAAATGATCATCTTATTCTTTTCAGTTTCATGCTAGAAAAACTAAATACCCTCCATATATCTATCTCCAATATATACCCTCCATAAAGGGTAGGGAGTTAGTTGGGCTTCTCCCAACCACTTGCAGCTTCCCAAAAGGACTATTCAATTTCTCACGTCATTGCAGGTTATTACGTTTGAAAAGATGATATAGTCCAAACTTCCAGATCCAGATACTTAAGTGATGTATCAACATAACATAGCTAATTTGTGTCAAATTCTTTCCTAAGTTTAGATGGTACTCTTTCTTCCATGACCATGATTCCTCCTGTTGCTTTCTGTAACAAAAAACAAAAACAAAACCGGCTATCTACAGGGAAAAAAATTAAAATGAAAATCCATTGTACACCAAAAAGTCTTTCTAATAATTAAATAGGTTTCTTTTTTAATACATTATCTTGAGTGGGGTGTGTCTGTTTCTGTGGTGTGTGTGTGTGTGTGTGTGTGTGTGTGTGTGCGCACTATGTATAGTGGGTGGTATCTAGAATAAAGAGTGGCATTTTCACTTCTCCTTTAGATGAGTATAAGTCTAAGTGGTTGTAACCATAGCAGAGCATCCCCCCTATTTACATTTTACATAGTTTGGCCTTTATTTCTAGCTTCAGAGTGTTCAGAATTGAGAGCATTTAGCATGGATTAGAAGAAACCTTTCTCATTCTTTTTTTCCACTTTACCTCAAGCCATACCTATACTCCTTCACTTTCACTTGTTTCACATTATTCTTTTGAATCAGTGACTCAAATATTCTGTTTCTTATTTTATTAAGGTACTGGAGTCTGCTTAAAGAAGTTAAGGTTCAATTAAAAAAGCATTGTATTTATGAAACACCAACTCCACAAAGCCCCAAGCTAGACACTGTAGAAGTTGGCACAGTAAACAAGGTCTTCCCATGCCTTAACTGGCAGTCTGTGAAGGCTCCATACAAGGCACCTTTACCACATGAGCAGTGGAGGCAGTGCTTAATTCCAGGACAGAAAATGAGGCCAGGCTTCACAGGGATCATAGCATTTAATGGAACTCCAGAAAATAAGTCAGCAAATTCCAGTGAGGGGTTGCTCTCAGACCATCCATTTCTCATTTAGTTGCTTTTCCAATTACTATGGTACAAAATATTCTTAGATTTCAAAAGGAGCACAAATACACTCCTAGAACACAAAATTCCCAGCACTGAATTTGCACTAGTGGGAAAATAACATAATTTTGAAGTTCTTGTGGTCTGCTTGTATTCTTCCCTACAAAGAGGGAACCCAGCCAGTCTGTGTAGGGTGTTTACATGCAAGGCCTAAAATGTTAGTTCCCTTTTCAATGAGATATATGGTTTTAAAATGTCAAATGACTGTTTATGACATCAGTAGGAAGAAGAGAAGGGGAAGTTAATTCTTACCAACGTGGTCACAATAGAAATGGCTTTGTATCCCTCTGTCTAGTAGAGGGACTGAAACATTCCTGCTTAACACAATCAATAAACCAATGTTGAATTAATAGCTTATACCTATCGATTATGAGCTGAAAATGAAGATCCTTTTCATTATTAATATTTATAATAAAGACTGAAAGTAAATGAAGAATAAAATAAGACTTAAAGTTCAGTTATTAAATATTAAAATAGATTTTGTTATGTTTACATCAAAATAGCTTTGGAGTCAGGCTGTAGACTAATGGCAAATACAATGGCTTTTACTGTGGGTAGTAAACATGGATTTGGTGAAGGCAAAGCAGTAGCTGATGCAAAAAACATGTACAGAACCACCCTCCTCTGGGACATATGATGGTTCTACGATTCTGGCACAGGACTTCTTCTCTGTAAGAGATTCGTAAACATTAAACTGAATAAATTTGTCAACCTGATATTAATTACACTTTATCAATTTTCCCTTGTATATAAATGCGGTCCTCTGATACTTAAATATGATTAGTTCCTATAGTTTTAATAAATTTCCTTTTACCATTTTTATTCTTAACAATGGGAGAAATGAAGCCTTTTATCCCTTAGACTTACTTTCTTTTCCTATAATTATTACAGAGCGTGACATTATCTATGAAAAAATCATCCCATAATTGCTCTTTCGATATAAAGTTAACTTAAAGCAATAGTTTAAGCATGGATACTTTATTTATTTATTTAAGACAGGGTTTCACTGTGTTACCCCAGCTGGAGTGCAGCCTCAACCTCCTGGGATCAAGCAATCCTCCCACTTTAGCCTCTCAAGTAGTTGGGACTACAGGCACCACCATCATGCCTGGCTAATTTTATTTTTATTTTTTGTAGAGACAGGGTTTTGCCATGTTTCCCAGGGTGGTTTCCAACTCCTGGGCTCAAGCAATCTGCCTGACTCAGCCTCCCAAAGTGCTGGGATTATAGGCGTTAGCTACCACACCTGGCTAAGCATGGACACTTTAAATATTATGCTTTCATTTCAGAAAGCATTTATAATTAATATACACTTACTTGTCTTTCAAAGGGAAAATGCAGAGTCATACCAAATAATAGAACTATTTTTACTAACACACCAAAATTTATAGATGGAAATGTGTATCACCTATTAAAGCAATTACTTTAAGTAGCCATATATTCTACTTCTGAAACTGTTTTTGTGACTCCATCATTGCAACTCATTTTATACTCATATCAAATAGTGGTAACATGTTCTATTTAAAGTATAACATTTTACAGTAAACTGTTTTTAATTAAAAAAATATGTCCCACTTGATCACCAATCTCTTTGTACTAAGAATGACTTCAGCTACTTTTCAGAACCTTCTTAGGTAATTTAGATTGGCAAATATTCAAAAGAAAACTATTTTAAATGATGATTTCAAAGCAGAGCTTTGAGCACTACTGAACTGCATTAACACACTCTCAAAGTGACTGCCCTGATTTAGTCCTCTTGTTTGTTACATGGTCTATATGGAGCAATGGAAAGTGTAGTTGCCTAAAAGTGAACATTCCTGAAATTGAATCTTGGACTTTCAACTTCCAGAAAAACATCTAATTTCTTTGTTAACACTCTACATTTATAAAAAGTAGGACATATATTATCTATTTTACTACTCTGGACTCAAATGAACTAATGTTATAACTGTGCTTGGTTAACAACTACACAAATGAAATTCATTTAGATATCTGTCATATAAATTTATAGGCCCTATGAGACTATCATTATGAATATCAATTATTCTTTTAAGCAATAGGGTTGACATGGCTCTAGAGACAGCCTCTGATGTTGGACTGTAAAGATCGCAGAAAGTGATTAATACAGCTGGAAGCAATGGCTCATGCCTGTAATCCCAGGACTTTGGGAGGCTGAGGTGGGCAGATCATCTCAGGTCAGGAGTTTCAGACCAGCCTGGCCAACATGGTGAAACTCAGTCTGTACTAAAAATGCAAAAATTAGCCAGGCATGGTGGTGGGCACTTGTAATCCCAGTTACTCAGGAGGCTGAGCCAGAATCACTTGAACCTAGAAGGAGGTGGTTGCAGTGACCCGAGATCGTGCCACTACACTCCAGCCTGGGCAACAGGGCGAGACTCCATGTCAAAAAAAAAAAAAAAAAATTAACTCTGAGACATTTCCAGAAAGTTGATAGTGTTTAAAATGGCATTTAAAAAATCATTTACAATCTGCTTCCCAACACACAAAGCAATATCTGAACCATACAAGTCAGTGGTCACAGAAAACTACATCTCCGCTATATTGCCCATAGGAGGATTTCTCCCTAAAGGTGAAATTTTCACATATTTTCATAAACAAACCATGTTTACATGTTCTCTCCAATGGTTAAAATGGGATTGAAATTCCTGATTTCTTCATGATGCCTAAAAAAAAATTCTTAATCTGAATAATATTAAAATGAGATAATACGGCAGAGGAAAAAGGGTCACAAAAGATAACATAGTGAGAGTCCTGCTTCTCAGTGGCGTTTGCCTTAATCACCTTGTTTAAAATTGCATCTCCTCCCTCCAGCTTCTGATTCCTCTTACTTTCTTTTAGCACTCATTATCTTCTAACATGTATTCTCATTTGCTTATGATTGCAGTTGTTACTTATTGTCTGTCTCCCTTCAGTACAAGGTAAGCTCCACGAAGCAGAGCTTTTGTTTTTGTATTTCATTGATGTATTCATAGGACCAAAAGCCATGCCCGATGCTTATTCAACAGACACTCAATAAATAAAACAATTATTTTTCCACTTTTCTTTTTTAACATGAACTTCTTTCCTTTTTGCATATGACATTAATATATGCTTTTTATTGGGAAAAGGACAATTCTGAAAGACATAAAGAGGAAAAACAGATTGCCAACCTGCTATTCAGTGATAGCACTGTTGTAATTCTGGTGTATATCCTGCCAGAATTTTTTCAGTGGCACATACACAAGCATATCACAATATATTTTACATATCATTTAGCTTGAAGCTAGGTGATATTTATTTGATGTCATTTTATTATATCTTAAAAATGTAATCTTCCTCACCAGGTGCGGTGGCTCGCACCTGTAATCCCAGTACTTTGGGAGGCCGAGGCTAGTGGATCACCTGAGGTCGGGAGTTTGAGAACAGCCTGACCAACATGGAGAAACCCCATCTTTATTTAAAAAAATTTTAAAACTTAATCTTTCCCAAATCAACATAATTCTAAATTTCTAATAACAGTTTTGAAAAAATAAAATTTTCTTGGATGTTAACATTTCAGAGCATATACTAACTATGTAAAATATGCATAGCCACAAAGCAAGGAACATGGCTGAGAATTGAAATTATTTATAAATCTTTTTTAAATTAAATTGGATAAATAAAATGAATATAAAATAGATAGGTATGATGCTTTTTTAAATGCACCCAATTCTAAAAGTTTCAGTAGTGTGTTTTTGTTCTATTTCATCAGTTTAAAGAAAAATTCTTAGGATGTCTCTTAGTTTCTATTTGAATGAATATAATATTCATTTTTTTCCGTCCAACAAAGGAAAGGAGAGAAATGATTAAGCCTTTTCAAGCTCTGATTTGTTTTCTAAGTTCTCTTTGGTACTTTACAGAAGAAATCATTATAGTGTTGCAGCAAGCAAAAAATTCAATCAAAATTACAGTAACAAAAATTAAGAGTTGTTTTGAGGGTTTTTCTGAGTCACAGAGGAAAAAGAAATCCCAACCAAATGGCAAACAACTTTAGAAAGAAAAATCATCTTATTGAAATATTTTTTCATCAAATTATGGGTGTTTATATTAACTTGCAATTAAGTTAATAGAAGTAACATTATTTAAATTGATACATTTAATTTTTTTTTTTGAGACAGAGTCTTACTCTGTCACTAAAGCTTGGAGTGCAGTGGCGCAATCTCGCTCACTGCAACTTCTACCTCCTGGGTTCAAACGATTCTCCCGCCTCAGCCTCCCGAGTAGCTAGGACTACAGGTGCATGCCATCACACCTGGATAATTCTTTGTATTTTCAGTAGTGATGAGTTTTCACTGTGTTAGCCAGGGTGGTCTCCATCTCCTGACCTTGTGATCTGCCTGCCTTGGCCTCCCAAAGTGCTGGGATTACATGCGTGAGCCACTGTGCCTGGCCGATACATTATTTGTATAAAATCTTTTTGTACAGAATTATGTTACTATTGTCCTTTAGTACTATATGTTAATAGACAAATGAGACCATGAAAATATACAAAATATTAAAAAAATAAATTTTTTAAATTTTAAAACTGCTATGCATATATTAGTTTTAAAATACATGTACAGAAAAACATTTTAATGGAAATATACTGAAATTTTAATATTTTCTTTGTGTGATGTTATTATAAATGATTTCTATTTTCTTCTTTGACTTTTAATTTTTCCAAATGTTCCATAATGAAGATTTTTGTAATACGAAAAATGGCATACACATGTGGTAAGCACACATTGTTTTAAAGCACTTTAATGAGAATTTGTTCCTGTGATTCTATACTGTGGGTTAGTCACTACTATCTTCATTTTAAAGGTGAGGAAATTGAGGACACAGTAATAAAATTGTTTGGTGAAACCTAGCTAGCAAGTGACAGAGACAAGATTAGAACGCATTTCATCTGACAACTCATTATTTTCCTCTTCAATTACACCTCAGCAAACATTTATTGAGCACAGTCTCAGTCTTCATTCAATCAATTATTGTTAAGCATCTACTATATACTCCATTCAGTGCAAGACTCTGGGGAAACAGTTACAAATAAGACTAAGTAGGGGGAGAGATGCAAGATGGCCAATTAGCAACAGCTCAGGATTGTAGCTCCCAGGGAAAGTGCAGAGAAGGAGTGGACGCCGCACTTTCAGACGAATTTTTGTTGCCCACAGAGTGGGAGATTCCTGGCGGAAGAGCCCACCGGTCGCCAGCGTGACTCTTTTGGCCGGTGCGGCTGTTTTGCCGGTGCCCTGGTGCAGCGCTTCTTGGTGCGGACTATACAAGACTGGGTGCCCTTTTGGTCGGCTCGGCTGGTCCCATCCCCACAAGGAGAACAGCAATTGGAAGCGCTGAGGACTGAGAGTTTCACAGCAAGCACAGCGAACCTGGGAAGGTCCAGCTCTGTGGGGAATGGGCATCCGCCAAAGGAAAACTAGGAAACAGGAAAACTTCATCACTGGGCAGAGAGAGATCCAAGATGGCCACTTAGCGGCAGCTCAGGATTGTAGCTCCCAGTGAAAGCTCAGAGAGCAAGTGGATGCCGCAATTTCAGATGAATTTTTGATGTCCGCGAACTGGGAGATTCCTGGCAGAGGAGCCACACGGGTCGCCAGGGTGACTCTTTTGGCCGGCACGGCTGTTTTGCTGGTGCCCCGGTGCAGCGCTTCTCAGTGCGGAGTGTACAGGACTGGGTGCCCTTTTAGTCGGGCTCCGCTGGTCCCATTCCCCCAAGGAGAACAGCAATTGAAAGCACTGAGGACTGAGAGTTTCACAGCAA
>PVKP010016273.1:0-48476 GCA_004027715.1 Plecturocebus donacophilus
AAAAAAAAAAAAAAGGACAAATAAGGCCATTACATAATGATAAAGTGTTCAATTCAGCAAGAAGACTTAACTATCCTAAACCTATATGCACTCAGCATTGGAGCACCCAGATTCATAAAACAAGTGTTTCTAGAAATATGAAAAGATTTAGACAGCCACACAATAATAGTGGGAACTTCAACACCCCATTGACAGCCTTAGACAGATCATTGAGGCAGAAAACTAATGAAGAAGTTCTGGACATAAATTTGACACTTGACCAATTGGACCTAATAGACATGTATTTAAAAAGCCAAAATTATACCACTCATACTCTTGGACCACAGTGCAATAAAAATAGAAATCAATACCAAGAAGATCTCTCAAAACCATACTACCTGGAAATTAAAGAACTGGCTTCTAAATGACTTTTGTATAAACAACAAAATTAAGGCAGAAATTCAAAAATTCTTTGAAATAAATGAAAACAGAGAAACAACATACCATAATCTCTAGAATACAGTAAAAGCACAGTTAAGGAAAGTTTATAGTCCTAACACTTAGAAAGATCTTAAATCAATGACCAAACAACACACGTCCAGTAACTAGAAAAACAAGAACAAACCCCAAAGCTAGAAGAATAAAGGAAATAACTAAAGTCAGAGCAGAACTGAAAAAATTGAGACCCCAAAACCCATACAAAGAATGAACAAACCCAAAAGTTGGTCCTTCAAAGTATGAACAAGGTCTATGCACTACCTAGATTAAAAAAAAAGAGAGAGAATATCCAAACAAACACAATCAGAAATGACAAAAGTGACATTATAACAAATCCCTCAGAAATACAAATGATCTCAGAGACTCTTATGAACATCTCTATGCACACAAACTAAAGAATTTAGAGGAAATGGATAAATTCCTAGAAACACACAACCTCTCAAGATTGAGTCAGAAACAAATTGAAACATTGAACAGATCAATATCAAGTTACCAAATTAAATAAGTTAAAAAATACCTACCACTTAAAAAAAAAATAAAAAAGCCCAGACCTGATGGATTCACAGCAGAATACTACCATACATACAAAGAGCCAGTACCAATTCTACTAATATTATTCTAAAAAATTGAGTTGGAGGGTCCCTCCCAAATCTCATGTCCTTCTCACATTGCAAAATACAATCATCCCTTCTCAACAATCTCTCAAGTCTTAATCCATTTCAGCATTAACTCAAGAGTCCATACTCCAAAGTCTCATCTGAGACAAGGCAAGTCCTTTTGTCTATGAGCCTGTAAAATCAAAAACAAGCTAGTTACTTCCAAGATACAATGTGAGTACAGGCACTGGATAAACACACTGATTCCAAAAGGGATAAATCAGCCAAAACAAAGGAGCTATAGGCTCCATGCAAGTCTGAAACTCAGCAGGGAAGTCATTAGATCTTAAAGCTCCAAAATTATTTTGACTCCATGTCTCATATCCAGGCCACACTGATGCAATGGGTGGGCTCCTAAGGTCTTGGACAACTCTGCCCCTGTGGCTCTACAAGGCTTGATTCCCACGGCTGTTATCAAGGGCTGGTGCTAAGTGCGTGTGTCTTCTCCAGGCACATGGTGCAAGTTATCAGTGGATCTACCATTCTGGAGTCTGGTGGGCAGTGTCCCTCTTCTCATGGCTCCACTAGGCAGTGCCCCATTGAGGACTCTGTGTGGGGGCTCCAACTCCACATTTCCCCTCCACGCATCCCTAACAGAGGTTCTCCATGAGGGCTTCACCCCTGCAGCAAATTTCTGCCTGGACTTCCAGGCATTTTCATCCATCCTCTAAAATATACATGAAGGCTCCCAAGCATCAACTCTTGCCCTCTGTGCACCTGCAGGCTTAACACCACATGGAATCCACCAAGGCTTATAAGCTTGTGCCCTCTGGAGCAGCAACCTGGGACATATCTGGGGCCCTTTTAGCCACAGCTGGAGCTGGAGTTTCTGGGATGCAGAAAGCAGTGTCTCCCAAAACAATTCATTTCAAAACAGATTGAGAAGAAAGCCTCTTTGCCATCTCACCCCTGTACATTGTTCCCCTTGTCTACCTTGACAATCAAGCCTCAATAAATAAGAACTGAAGAAGAAACCACTAGCCAAGATGAACTATACATATGTTCCTTGCCCAACATGGCACTAGAACAATAAAATTAAGTTGTGTATGTCACCTAATTTTACACAGGTTAAACCAAAGTGCTGGTTTAACTATTCTAACTTATTGTTAGAACCTTTGGAGTCTTCAGAAGTCCTGTTTATTTAACACATATAATTACTCACTCTATTGTTTTCCTAAAAATCAAATGAAGACAAACTCTTCTCTTTGTTTCTCTTCCCCTCCTTTTCCTTCCTATTTCCTTTTCTTCCTATTCACTTTCATTCCTATTCCTTTCCCTTCTCTTTCCTTCCCCTTCTTTTCTTTTCCTTCTTGGTACAGTGTAAGGAAGAAGTGAACAGGATGCTGTGCAGAGGTACAACAGCTGCCAGTGCACAAGAAGAGAATGCAAGGCAGGGAGAAGGAAGCCATTAGGAAACAAATCAGCGGTGTGTGCACTGGCTCTGAAAGGTGGGGAGGCATTGCACAGAGGTGGTGGTGGAGACATGAGTTTGGGAGATAGATAGAATGAGAAAAATAAGTAAATCCATTGAGACAGTGAGTAGTTAAGTTGAAAGTTGTAAGAACCAGATTTCCCACTTGGAGAAGGCATGTAATCCTGAAAGGCCAGAGTGCCTCTTCTCCAAATGAGCCCAACACCTCTCCAGCAAAGGCACAGAACTGAATGGAGGATGACATGGATGAATTGACAGAAGTAGGCTTCAGAAGGTGGGTAATAACAAACTTCACTGAGGTAAAAGAACATGTTCTAACCCAATGCAAAGAAACTAAAAAAGTTGATAAAAGGTTAGAGGAGCTGCTAACTAGAATAACCAGTTTAGAGAGGAACATAAATGACCTAATGAAGCTGAAAAATGCAGCATGAGAACTTTGTGAAGCATACACAAGAATCAACAGCCAATTTAATCAAGTGCAAGTACGAATGTCAGAGATGTAATCCCAGCACTTTGGGAGCCCAAGGAAGGTGGATCACCTGAGGTTAGGAGTTCAAGATCAGCCTTGCCAACATGGCAAAAACAAGCTCTACTAAAAATACAAAAAATTAGCTGGGTGTGGTAGCGCATGCCTGTAATCCCAGCTACTTGGGAGGCTGAGGCGGAAGAATCCCTTGAACCTGGGAGGTAGAGATTGCAATGAGCTGAGATCACACCATTGCAATCCAACCCAGGTAAAAGCAAGACTCTGTCTCAAAAAAAAAAAAAAAATTAGAGATGGAAGACTATCTTGACGAAATAAAGAAGGCAGAAAAGATTAGAGAAGGATGAAAAGTAATGAACAAAACCTCTGAGAAATGTAGGACTATGTAAAAAGACCAAACCTACAACTGATTGGAGTACCTGAAAGAGACAGGGAGAACAGAACCAAGTTGGGAAACACACTTCAGGATGTTATCCAGAAGAACTTCCCCAATCTAGCAAGACATGCCAACATTCAACTTCAGAAAATACAGAAAACCCCACTAAGATACTCCACAAGAAGATCAACCCCAAGACATATAATCATCAGATTCTCCAAGGTTGAAATGAAGGGAAAAAAGTTAAGCATAGAGAGAGAGAAAAGCCAGGTCACCTACAAAGAGAAGCCCATCAGACTAACAGCATATCTCTCTGCAGAGACCCTACAATCCAGAAGAGAGTGAGGGGCCAATATTCAACATTCTTAAAGAAAAGAATTTACAACCCAGAATTTCATATCTAGCCAAACTAAGATTCATACGTGAAGGAGAAATAAAATCCTTTTCAGACAAGCAAATGCTGAGGGAATTCATCACCACCAGGCCTGCCTTGCAAGAGCTCCTAAAGGAAGCAATAAATATGGAAAGGAAAAATCAGTACTGGCCACTGCAAAATACACAAAAATATAAAGACCAATGGCACTATGAAGAAATGGCATCAACTAGTGTGCAAAATAACCAGCTAGCATCATGATGACAGGATCAAATTCACATGTAAAAATACTAACCTTAAATGTAAATGGGCTAAATGCCCCAGTTAAAAGACACAGACTGGCAAATTGGATAGAGTCAAGACCTATCAGTGTGCTGTGTTCAAGATATCCATCTCACATTCAAAGACACACACAGGCTCAAAATAAAGAGATGGAGGAAAATTTACCAAGCAAATAGAAAGCAGAAAAGAGCAGGGATTGCAATCCTAGTATCTGACAAAACAGACTTTAAACCAAAAAGGATTTTTAAAGGACAAAGAAGAGTGTTACATAATGGTAAAGGGATCATTCAACAAAGAGCTAACTATCCTAAATATATATGCACCCGATACAGGAGTATCCAGAAAAGTTCAGTCGGGGTGCAGTGGCTCACGCCTGTAATCCCAGCACTTTGGGAGGCTGAGGCAGGCAGACCACCTGAGGTCAGGAATTTGAGACCAACCTGGCCAACATGGTGAAATCCTGTCTCTACTAAAAAATACAAAAAAAATTAGCTAGACGTGGTAGTGCATGCCTATAATCCCAGCTACTCAGGAGGCTGAGGCTGGAGAATCTCTTGAACCTAAGAGGCAGAGGTTGCAGTGAGCCAAGAATGTGCCATTGCACTCCAGCCTGGGTGGCTGAGTGAAACTCTGTCTCAAAAAAAAAAAAAGTTCTTAGAGACCTAAAAAGGGACTTAGACTTCCAGACAATAGTAGTGGGAGACTTTAACACTCCACTGTCAATATTAGACAAATCAGTGAGACAGAAGATTAACAAGGATATTCAGGACTTGAATTCAGCTCTGGATCGAGTGGACCTAACAGATATCTACAGAACTCCCTACCCCAAACAACAGAATATACATTCTTCTCAGTGCCACATGGCAATTTCTCTAAAATTGACCACATAATTGGAAGTAAAACACTCCTAAGCAAATGCAAAAGAACTGAAATCACAAAAAACCATCTCTCAGACCACAGTGCAATCAAATTAGAACTCAAGATTAAGAAACTCACTCAAAACCACACAACAACATGGAAATTGAACAACCTGCTCCTGAATGACTCCTGGGTAAATAATAAAATTAAGGCAGAAATCAAGAATTTCTTTGAGACCAATGAGAACAAAGAGACAACATATCAGGATCTCTAGGACACAGCTAAAGCAGTGTTAAGAGGGAAATTTACAGCACTAAATGCCCACATCAGAAAGCTAGAAAGATCTCAAGTTGACACCCTACCATCACAATTAAAAGAACTAGAAAAGCAAGAACAAACAAATCCAAAAGCTAGCAGAAATCAAGAAATAATTGAGATCAGAGTGGAACTGAAGGAAGTAGAGACATTTAAAAACCCCTTCAAAAAATCAAAGAATCCAGGACCTGGTTTTTTGAAAAAATTAATAAAATAGACTGGTAGCCAGACGAATAAAAAAGAAAAGAGAGGACTGGGCGCAGTGGCTCACAACCGTAATGCTAGCACTTTGGGAGGCCAAGGCAGGTGGATTGCCTGAGCTCAGGAGTTCGAGACCAGCTTGGGCAATACGGTGAAACCCCATCTCTGTTAAAATACAGAAAATTAGCTGAGCATCATGGCATGCACCTGTAGTCCCAGCTACTCAGGAAGCTGAGGCAAGAGAATTGTTAGAACTGGGGAGGCGGAGGTTGCAGTGAGCCGAGATCACGCCACTGCACTCCAGCCTGGGTGACAGAGCAAGACTCCATCTCTTAAAAAAAAAAAAAAAAAGAAAAAGAAAAGAGAAAAGAATCAAATAGACACAATAAAAAACAATAAAGCAGATAGATATCACCACTGACCCCATAGAAATACAAACTACCTTCAAGAGAATACTAAAAATATAATAGTTCCATAAATATAATACCACTATCAATACCTCTATGCAAATAAACTAGAAAATCTAGAATAAATGGATAAATTCCAAGACTAAAAAGGGAAGAATTCAAATCCCTGAATAGACCAATAAGAAGTTCTGAAATTGAGGCAGTAGTAAATACCATACCAACAAAAAAAGCCCAGGACAAGACTGATTCACAGCCAAATTCTACCAGAAGTACAAGGAGGACCTGGTACCATTCCTTCAGAAACTATTCCAAACAATTGAAAATAAGGGACTGCCCACTAAATCTTTTTTTTTTTTTTTGAGACAGAGTCTCACTGTCACCCAAGCTGGAGTGCAGTGGTACAATCTTGGAGGCAACCTCTAACTTCCAGGTTCAAGCAATTCTCCTGCCTCAGCCTCCCAAGTAGTTGGAATTACAGGCTCACACCACCACACTCAACTAATTTCTGTATTTTTAGTAGAGACAGGGTTTCACCATGTTGGCCAGGCTGGTCTCAAACTCCTGACCTCAAGTGATCCACCCGCCTCAGCCTCCTAAAATTCTGGGATTACC
Organism: Plecturocebus donacophilus; assembly: GCA_004027715.1. Taxonomy (NCBI): domain Eukaryota; kingdom Metazoa; phylum Chordata; class Mammalia; order Primates; family Pitheciidae; genus Plecturocebus; species Plecturocebus donacophilus. Next base: position 6,474 of record PVKP010016273.1, read on the forward strand.
GGCATGAGTCACCAAGCCTGGCCCTCCTCCCTAAATCATTTTAGGAGACCAGCATCATCCTGATATTGAAAGCTGACAAAGATACAACAACAACAAAAAAAACTTCAGGTCAATATCCCTGATGAACATTGGTGCAAAAATTCTCAATAAAATACTAGCAGGCTGGGCACAGTGGTTCATGCCTGTAATCCCAGCAATTTGGGAGCCCGAGGCAGGTGGATCACGTGAGGCCAGGAGTTCAAGACCAGCCTGGCCAACATGCAAAACCCTGTCTCTACTTTAAAAAAAAAAAAAAAAAAAAAAAAGGCAGGCATGGTGGCAGGGACCTATAGTCCCAGCTACTCAGGAGGCTGAGGCAGGAAAATCGCATGAACCCGGGAGGGAGAGGTTGCAGTGAGCCAAGATCGTGTCACTGCACTCCAGCCAGGGTGACAGAGCAAGACTCCATCTCAAAAAATAAAAATGTAAATATAAATAAATAAAATACTGACAAATTGAATCCAGCAGCACATCAAAAAGCTTATCCACAATTATCAAGTTGGCTTCACCCCTGGGATGCAAGGCTGGTTCAACAGCTGCAAATTAATAAATGCAATTCATCACATAAACTGAACCAATGACAAAAACCATATGATTATCTTAATAGATGCAGAAAGGCCTTTGATAAAATTCAACATCCTTTCATGCTAAAAACTCTCAATATCTCAAAATAATAAGAGCTATTTATGACAAACCCACAACCAATATTATACTGAATGGGCAAGGAAGCATCCCCTTTGAAAACTGGCAAAGACAAGGATGCCCTCTCACACCACTCCAATTCAACATAGTACTGGAAGTTCTGGCCAGGGCAGTTAGGCAAGGGAAAAAAAAGTGTATTCAAATAGGAAGAGAGGAAGTCAAATTGTGTCTGTTTGCAGATGACATGATCCTATATTTTGAAAACCCCATCATCTCAGCCCCAAAATCCCTTAAGCTGATAACCAACTTCAACAAACTCTCAGGATACAAAATTAGTGTGCAAAAATCACAAGCTTTTCTATACATCAACAATAGACAAGCAGAGAGCCAAGTCATAAATGAACTCCTATTCACAATTGCTAAAAGATAATAAAATACCTAGGAATACAGCTAACAAGGGACATACAGGACCTCTTTAAGGAGACAAACCACTGCTCAAAGAAATAAGAGAGGACACAGATGGAAAAACATTCCATCCTTATGGATAGGAAGAATAGATAATGTGAAAATGGCCACACTGCCCTAAGTAATTTTATAGATTCAATGCTATTCTCATCAAACTAGCATTGACATTCTTCACAGATTTAGAAAAAAGCTACTTTAAAATTCATATGGAACTAAAAAAAGAGCCTGCATAGCCAAGACAACTGTAAGCAAAAAGAACAAAGCTGAAGGCATCAAGCTACCTGACTTCAAACTATGTACAGTAACCAAAACAGCATGGTACTCGTACCAAAACAGACATATAGACCAATGGAACACAATAAAGTCCTCAGAAGTAAGATCACACATCTAAAACTATCTGATCTTCAACAAATCTGACAAAAACAAGTAACGGGAAAAAGATTCCTTATTTAATAACCGGTGCTGAGAACACTGACTAGCCATATGCAGAAAACTGAAACTAGATCCCCTCCTTATACCTTACACAAAAATTAAGTCAAGATGGATTAAAGACTTACATGTAAAACTCAAAACCATAAAAATCCTAGAAGAAAACCTAGGCAATACCATTTAGGACATAAGCATGGGCAAGGGTTTTATGATGAAATTGTCAAAAGCAATTACAACAAAAGCTAAAATTGACAAATGGAATCTGATTAAACTAAAGAGCTTCTTCACAGCAAAAGAAACTATCATCAGAGCAAACAGGCAATCTACAGAATGGGAGAAAATTTTTGTAATCTACCCATCTGACAAAGGTCTAATATCCAGAAATTACAAGGAATTTAAACAAATTTACAAGAAAAAAACAACCCCATCATAAGTGGGCAAAGAAGGCCGGGTTCAGTGGCTCACATCTGTAATGCCAACACTTTGGGAGGCCAAGGAGTTGGGCGGATCACATGAGGTCAGGAGTTCAGGACCAATCTGACCAACAAAATGAAACCCCGTTTCTACTAAAAATCCAAAAATTAGCCTGGTGTGGTGGCACACACTTGTAATTCCAGCTACTTGGGAGGCTGAGGCATGAGAATTGCTTGAACCCAGGACGTAGAGGTTGCAGTGAGCCAAGATCATGCCAGTGCACTATAGCCTGGGTGACAGAGTGAGACTGTCTCAAAAAAAAAGTGGGCAAAGGATATGAACAGACACTTCTCAAAAGAAGACATTTATGCAACCAACAAACATACAAAAACAAACTCAACATCACTGATCATTAGAGAAATGCAAATTAAAACCACTCCTATCTCACGCCAATCAGAATGGAGATTATCAGAAAGTCAAGAAACAATAGATGCTGGTGAGGCTGTGGAGAAATAGGAATGCCTTTACATTGTTGGTGGGAATGTAGATTAGTTCAACCTTTGTGGAAGACAGTGTGGCAATTCCTCAAGGATCCAGAATCAGAAATACGATTTGACCCAGCAATTCCATAACTGGGTATATACCCAAAGGAATATAAATCATTCAGTTATAAAGGTACATGCACAGGTATGTTTACTGCAGCACTTTTCACAAAAGCAAAGACATGAAACCAACCCAAATACCCATCAATGATAGACTGGATAAAGAAAATGGTGTACACATACACTGTGGAATACTATGCAGCCACAAAAGGGAATGAGATCATGTCTTTTGCAGGGACATGAATGAAGCTGGAAGCCATCATTCTTAGCAAACTAACACAGGAACAGAAAACCAAATACAGCATGTTCTCACTTAGAAGTGGGAGCTGATCAATGAGAACACATGGAGACAAGGAGGAGAACAACACACACTGGGGCCTATCTGTGGTGGTAGGGCAGGTCCAGGGGAGAGAGAGCATCAGAACAAATAGCTAATGCATGTAGGGCTTAAAACCTAGATGGTGGATGATAGGTGCAGCAAACCACCATGGCACGTGTATACCTGTGTAACAAACCTGCACATCCTGCACATGTATTCCAGAACTGAAAGTTAAAAAATGAAAATAAATAAAACATGAAACTGAAAAAAACCCAAAATGCTAAAAGTTTATTTACATTAAAATTATCCAAAAATATAAAAATCAATAAAAATAAAATGTATTTTAGTGTTTATGTAATGCATATATGACAATTTCATATATATGCAATATGTGATAAAACATACTTCAATATATATGTCCTGTTATGGCAAATGCAATAGAGGAAAAGAGCTTGCAGATTGAGTACAAGAAAAAAACACCCAGTGGAAGTTGAAAACAACATTCTGGCTGGCAGTAAATTACACAGCTGGTGCCATTTGGGGAGTAAAAAGGAAAAATATATTTAAAGCCTGGTGAATTTTTTTAGAAGACGCCAAAAAAACAACCCTCCAGTTTCTTAAAAATAATTTTTTGCTAACTGAAAACCTCATGCTCTCTGTTTGCCTTATAGGTTTAATAACTCTAGTCGAAATTTCAAGGAGATTTTTATTTTAGAACTTGAAAAAATATGATACTAAAAATCATATAATGTGATTAAGTGAGAATAGAAAGCAATGGGCAGGGAAAAGCCCTATCAATAATTCAAATATATTATAAAATGACAAGAATTTTTAAAGTACAGTAGTAACATAGGAATAAAAGACAATTAATGAAATAAAATATAGAGCATAGAAATATGCCTTATTTTAGGGTTTAATATTAGATAAAGGAGAAATCACAAATCCATAAGAAATTTTTTTAATATTGGCAATTTAAAAATTTTGAAAAAAAATTAATTTAAATGTTCACTTTACCCTATAGTTCCAAATAAAATCAAAATCGATTGAATATTATAATCTTAAATTAAAACCAAAGGAGAAAAAGAAAAGTGAACATTTGTCAAATATCTGATGAAACATGCTAAACACATAAGTAACATAAATATAATAATGTTACATGTACATACCTTAAAAAAAAAACTGAAATACAAAAGAAAATAAACTGGAGAAAGAAGATTAGCAGCAAAAATGACCAAAAAATGAGACATTTCTTTACGTTACAGAAAGTTCATACAAATCAATAAGAAAACTGCAAATGAGCAAATTGTATCAGGCAGAAGTTCTCTAATGAAGAAACAAAAGTAGCCAATAAAATGTTAGAAAATGGCGAGGCGCAGTAGTTCAGGCCTGTCATCCTAGCACTATCGGAGGCTGAGGCAGGCAGATCACTTGAGGTCAGGAATTCGAGACCAGCCTGGCCAACGTGGTGAAACCCCATCTCTACAAAAAATACAAAAATTAGCTGGATGTGATGGCATGTGACTGTAATCCCAGATACTTGGGAGGCTGAGGCAGGAGAATCGCTTGAACCAAGAAGGGGGAAGCTGCAGCGAGCCAAGATTGTGTCACTGCACTCTAGCCTGGAGACAGAGTGAGACTCTGCCAGGGAGAGAGATCACATCACTGTACTCAGCCTGAAGACAGAGTGAGACTCTGCCAGAGAGAGAGAGAAAGAAAGAAAAGAAGCATAATTATAATTTTATGCCTGTAATCCCGGCACTTTGGGAAGCCCAGGTGGGCGGATCACCTGAGGTCAGAAGTTTGAGACCAGACTGGCCAACATAGTGAAACCCCATTTCTACTAATACAAAAATGAGCCAGGCGTGGCAGTGTGTGCCTGTAATCCCAGCTACTCGGAAGGCTGAGGCAGGAGAATCACTTGAACCTGGTAGGCGGAGGTTGCAGTGACTGGAGATCAGGCCACTGCACTCCAGCCTGGGCAATAGAGTGAGACTCCCTCTGCAAACTGACAACTGAAATAAACACCCAAGGGCAATGGCTCAGTAACACCGTTGTCACATATGCAGTGCATCAGTTTAAAAAAAGTGAGAACTATAGAAGTGTCCAGAGAGATTTTTAGAAGACCGGGACAGCACCAATTTAAAATTATTCTTGCCAATTGTGGTGATGTGAGCCTGTAGTCTCAGCTATTTGGGATACTGAGCCAGGAGGATCTCTTGATCCTTAGAGTCCAGCCGGGGCAACACAGTGAAATCCCCATCTCTAAAATTTAAAAAGTTAATATATAAAGATATTCTTTATTAGGTAATATTCATATATGAGGTACAAAATTTAAAAGTAGAGAAAGATGTGCAGTGAAAAGTAAATTTCCCTTCTGCCTTAGTTCCCCACTCAAAAGAAAAGAACTGCTACAGGTTTCTCAGAGCTAAAACTATCTTATGTAACTTTTCTTCCCCAAAATTTTTTGTATTTCCATTTCAGTTTTCTACAACCTTAATCCACACACATACTCTACATAGTGTAGTCATGAAGAGGACTGTACTAGACTACAAATTTAACCCTTTGAAACAGGCTAATATAATGAGTAGGAAATTGATAAAGCCAGCCAACTGTCAAGATAACATTAATGGGCTTTGGACACTATTCTTCATTATGAAAGAGAACTCACTTTTATTAATGTGTTTTTAGGATTAGATTGGTTTATTTGAACCAATCACCATACTAAGGAGAGTGCGGTTGGCCTGAGTTACGCAATTTAGTCATGCCTCTTAGAACTGGGGTCAGCCCCAAGGCATAAGGACTGTATATTGGAACAAGGTGGAAATTGACCTTATTTGGTCAGCCTCAGTGTCCAATACACCAAAAATCTATCTGTGACATTGACACAAATATGAAGAAGTCACAAGTATTTGATTCTTAATTTAGAAAAACAATCAAAGTACACAACCTGCCTCAGACTGTGTGGAGAAAATAAGTGTATTTACCTATACAGGCTTAGAAAAAGTTCTTCAATGAATGTAATAGAAAATTACTTGTTATAAAATTTCAGTAGTATCCCCTTATCTGTGGGAGTTACAGTCCAAGAACCCCAGTGGATGCCTGAAACTCGGATAGTACTAAACCTGATTGCCATTGATAACCTACAGATCGTATTTGACAGTTTTCTTTAAAAGTAAATAGGCGGCTGGGCATGGTAGCTCATGCCTGTAAGGCCAGCACTTTGGGAGGCAGAGACAGGCAGATCACTTGAGGTCAGGAGTTCGAGACCAGCCTGGTCAACATGGTGAAACCCTATCTCTACTAAAAATACAAAAATTAGCCTCGCAGATGGCCATAATTTGGTGGCAGATGCCTGTAATCTCAGATACTTGGGAGGCTGAGGCAGGAAAATTGCTTGAACCTAGGAGGTGGAGGTTGCAGTGAGGCAAGATCATGGCACTGTGCTCCAGCCTGGGCAAGAGAGCGAGACTCTGTCTCAAAAATAATAAATAAATAAGTAAACAGGCTTCCAGATTAACAGCCTAGGGAAGGTTTTATAATTCATGGCAACACCCTGTCCCTGAGTAAAGAATCTTATCATAAGTCCCTCAAATTGTGGATGTGCTGATTAATGCATAACCTACTGACACTGAAAAGGACAGTGATTTATTTCAGAATCATGAAGTTTTACTGACCATCATGCATGTAGATATTAATATTTTAGCCCATATGTTGCAATCAGTATCAAAAATTGCAACCTCTGTATTGTATCCTCCAATAAAAAAGCACAACTATGATATAAAGAGTCCCCCTCCTTTCTCCTAAACTTTACTACAGAAGCCCCCTAACTTGTGAGACTCCAGAACATTCCCAACTTTGCTGTGTGTTTTCTCAGGTCAATCCTCATATTTGGCTTCCAATAAACCTTTATCAAACTATTTCTGCGTCAAAAATTTTAATTTTGGTCAACACCATCAATTGGAACATGTTTCTATTTATATCTACTACCCACAAACTTAAGGCCTTTTCCTTTTAACTAAATCCTTATCATCCTCTGTACCTATAACTTTTGCAGTTTGATATACAATAGCAAAACTAGCATGAATTTCTTTTTCCTTCTTCACAGTTTCACAGATTTGTTCTTACCATACATCTTAGCAACCTTGACATATAATATTTTCTTTCCTATATTGAGAAATTTCACCTTTTTGCTCAAAGGAAGCACTTTATGGTTTCTCTTTGGCATATCTGAATCACCAACATCATTACTCTTACACATTGAGACCATCATTAAGTAAAAGGGTTACTTGAACACATACATTGCAATACTGCAATGGTCAACTGTTACATGACTAATGAGCAGATACCACATGCAGTGTGAATATGCTGGACAAAGAGATGATTCATGTACCAAATGGAAAGTCATGAGATTTCACCATGCTATTCAGAGTGTCCCATAGCTTAAAACTTAGGAATTGCTTATTTTCGAATGTTCCATTTTATATTTTTGGACCACAGTTGAGCACAGGTAACTGAAACCATGGAAAGTAAAATCTCCTATAAGGGGGAAAAATCTGTGTTCCATATTACAATCTATTGTCTAAAACTATTAAAGACATCAAAGGCAGCCTAATTTATTCACATGATTTGACAAAAAACAGATCAGGTACTTAATGTTTTTGTTTTTTTGAGACGGAGTTTCACTCTTGTTGCCAAAGCTATAGTGCAGTAGTGTGATCTTGCTCACTGGAACCTCTGCCTCCCGGGTCCAAGCAATTGTCCTGCCTCAGCCTCCCGGGTAGCTGGGATTACAGGTGCCTGCCACCAAGCCTGGGTAATTTTTTTATTTTTAGTAGAGACAAGGTTTCACAATGTTGGCCAGGCTGGTCTCGAACCCCTGACCTCAGGTGATCCGCCCACCTTGGCCTCGCAAAGTGCTGGGATTACAGGTGTGAGCTACTGCAGTCAGACCCCTGAAATTTTTTCAAATAGGCCAATTTACTGATAACAGTAGATAAGAAGTAAATAGCACCAAATTCCTATTCCCCTATTCTTTCATGCCTGGCCTCAGGGTGTACTATTCTCCCAGTCCAAATAGTCTCTCCTCTTCAAGCCACACACGACTGGCTACTGACACAGTATTAATGGCTCCTCTAGGACCATAGCTTGTCCACAGCCTGTCCATAAAGCCTTTTCTGGAAAGGGCACTGGAGAACTAAAGTAGGGTCTGTAGCTGCAATTCAAATTGTACATAATGCACCCTAGTCTGCTGCTCTCTATCCAAAACAGATACTTGTCCCACTCTTACAAGTTTCCTACTTAAGAAGCAGTGGCCTTTGCATAATAAAGATCCAATCACTGAAGCAAATACCTGTTTTATCTTGCTTAGGATGACAAAGTCCAGCAATATTAAGAAAATAAATTACTTTCATGAGCATAAAGTCCTGATCAGTACAAAATGTTCTCTAGCTCACTATATAATGCATTCTCATCCAAAACATTTCAAAGTAAATTGTGACTTTTGCTTGTCCTTTTCTCAAGAGGAGATAATCATAAACAATATGGCCTAAGGAATTCCCATTAAAGACCTGACACATCTTCCATTTCCTCTCTCCAAATGAGATGATCTCATAGAAATCTAAGTCTTCAATTTGTCACATCACAAATAATTGTTGGTATCTATTCTTTTTTTTTTTTAAGAGATGGGGGTCTTGCTATGTTGCCCAGCTGGAGTGCAGTGGCTATTCACAGGCATGATCCCACTACTGATCAGCACAGGAGTTTTGACCTGCTCTGTTTCTGACCTGGGCCGGTTCACCCCTCCTTAGGCAACCTGGTGGTCCCCTGCTCCCGGGAGGTCACCATATTAATGCTGAACTTAGTGTGGACACCCGGTTGGCATAGCACACTATAGCCCAGAACTCCTGGGCTCAAGCAATCCTTCCACCTCAGCCTCCCAAGTAGCTGAGACTACAGGCACATGCCACCGCACCCAGCTCTATTCTTCATATTATACTATCCGCTTTTCTTTTTCCAGTTACAAATTTTATTACATAGTGCTAATATATTTGCTGCATCTTTTTAGCAGAGATTTAAAAGAAAATGATTTATGTTTCATTGATACAGAGTATAATCAATCCTTTAAAATGCATTTACTTTCAATCATTTTGGGGAACAGTTGGTATTCTGTTACATGGATAAATTCTTTAGTGGCAACTTCTGAGATTTTGGTGCATCTGTCATGCAAGCAGTGTACACTTTACCCAATGTGTAGTCTTTTATCCTTCACCCACTTTGTCCCTTTCCTCTCAAGTCCTCAAAGTCCATTATATCATTCTTATGCCTTTGTGTCCTCATAACTTAGCTTCCACTTATAAGTGAGAACACATTTGGTTTTCCATTCCTGAGTTACTTTATTTAGAAAAATGTTTTCCAACTCCATCCAAGTTGCTGCAAATGCCATTATTTCATTAATTTTTATGACTAAATATTATTCCATAGTGGATATATACCATATTTTCTTTATCCCCTTGTTGGTCAATGGGCATTTATACTGGTTCTGTATTTTTTTCAGTTGCAACTTGTGCTGCTATAAACATGCATGTGCAAGTGTCTTTTTCATATAATGACTTCTTTTCCTCTGTGTAGATACCCAATAGTGGGAGTGCTGAATCAAATGGTAGTTCTACTTTTAGTTCTTTAAGGAATCTCCACACTGTTTTCCATAGTGATTGCACTAGTTTACATTCCCACCAGCAGTGTAAAAGTGTTCACTCTTCACCACATCCACACCAACATCTATTATTTTTTATTTTTAAGTTATGGCCATTCTTGCAGGAGTAAGGTGGTATCTCACTGTGGTTTTAATTTGCATTTCCCTGATAACAGGTGATATTGAGCATTTTTCTTATATTTATTGGCCATTTGTGTATCTTCTTTTTCTTGAGATGCCGTCTCACTCTGCTCCCCAGGCTGGAGTGCAGTGGTGTGATCTTGGCTCACTGCAACTTCTGCCTCCCGGGTTCAAGCCATTCACCTGCCTCAGCCTCCCGAGTAGCTGGGATTACAGGCACTTGCCACCACGCCCAGCTAATTGTTGTATTTTTAGTAGAGGCGGGGTTTCACCATGTTGGCCAGGCTGGTCTCGAACTCCTGACCTCAAGAAATCCATCTGCCTTGGCCTCCCAAAGTGCTGGGATTACAGGCGTGAGCTACTGTGCCCCATCTGTATATCTTCTTTTGAGAACTGTCTACTCATGTCCTTTGCCCACTTTTTTATGAGGTTGTTTTTTTCTTGATTTGTTTAAATTCCTTGTAGATTCTAGATATTAGTTCTTTGTCAGATGCATAGTCTGTGAATATTTTCTCCCATTCTGTGGGTTGTCTGTTTACTAGGCTGATTATTTCTTTTGCTGTGCAGAAGCTTTTTATTTTAATTAGGTCCCATCTATTTACCTGTTTGTTGCGCTTGCTTTTAGGTTCTTGATCATGAACACTTTGTCTAAGCTAACATCTAAAAGAGTTTTACCAACTTTATCTACTAGAATGTTTATGGTTTCAGGTCTTAGATTTAAGTATTTGATCCACCTTGAATTGATTTTTCTATAAGATGAGAGACAAAGATCCAGTTTCATTCTTCTACATGTGGCTTGCTAATTATCCTATCACCATTTGTCGAAGAGGATGCCCTTTCCTCATTTTATGTTTTTGTTTGCCCTGTTGGAGGTCAGTTGGCCATAATTATTTTGCTTTATTTCTGGGTTTTCTACTCTGTTTCATTGGTCTATGTCAATATCCCTGATGAAAAAAAGATGCAAAAATCCTCAACAAAATACTAACTAACCAAATCCAACAGCATATCAAAAAGACAGTACACCATGATCAAGTGAGTTTCATACCAGGAATGCAGGGAAAATTTAGCATATGCAAATCAATAAATGTGATACATCACATAAACAGAGTTTTAAAAAATCATATGGTCATCTTGACAGATACAGAAAAGCCATTTGATTAAAACCCTCGGCAAAATTGGCACAGAAGGGACATATCTCAAGGTAATAAAAGCCGTCTATGACAAACCCACAGCCAACATTATACTGAATGGGGAAAAATTGAAAGCACTTCCTCTGAGAATTAGAACAAGACAAGGATGCTCACTTTCACCACTTTTATTTAACATCGTACTAGAAGTCCTACCCAGAGCAATCAGACAAGAGAGAACTAAAGGGCATCCAAATTGGCAAAGAGGAAGTCAAACTGTCGCTGTTCACCAATGATATGATCATATACCCAGAAAATCCTAAAGACTCATTCAAAAAGCTCCTAGATCTGATAAATGAATTCAGTAAAATTTCAGGATACAAAATAAATGTACACAAATCAGTAGCATTGCTATACGCCAACAAGGACAAGGCTGAAAAACAAATCAAGAACTCAATCCCTTTTACAACAGCTACAAAAAAATAAAAAATACTTAGGAACATACCTTACTAAGGAAGTGAAATGTCTCTACAAGGAAAACTACAAAACACTGCTGAAAGAAATCATCAGCAACACAAACAAATGGAAACACATCCCATGCTCAAAGATAGGCAGAAACAATATTTCGAAAATGAACATATTACCAAAACCAACCTACAGATTGAATGCAGTTCCCATTAAAGTACCACAATCATTCTTCACAAAACTAGAAAAAAATTCTAAAATTCATATGAAACCAAAAAAGACCCCACATAGACAAAGCAAGACTAAACAACAAGAATAAATCTGGAGGCATCACATTACCCAACTTCAAATTATACTACAATGCTATAGTTACCAAAATAGCATCGTACTGGTATATACTGTCTGCTTTTCTAATAAATCGAAACCAGTGTTGTAGTACATCCCTTTATTATAGGTTTAATAGTTACCATGTAAGTTCAATACTTTTAGTAAACTAAGCTTTCCAATGTTGTTTTTTGAGTTTTCTGTTTGTTTTTTTTCTTTTATTTTTATTTATTTATTTTTGAGACAGAATTTTGCTCTTGTTACCCAGGCTAGAGTGCAATGGCACAATCTCAGCTTACTGCAACCTCTGTCTCCTGTGTTCAGGTCATTCTCCTGCCTCAGCCTCCCAAGTAGCTTGGATTACAGGCATGCACCACCACTTTCAGTTAATTTTGTATTTTTAGTAGAGACAGGGTTTCTCCATGTTGGTCAGGCTGGATTCGAACTCCCAATATCAGGTGATTCACCCACCTTGGCCTCCCAAAGTGCTGTGATTACAGGTGTGAGCCACCACACCCTACTGGACCTTTACATTTCTTTATTAGAGTTCTGAAGATTTTTATTTCATTCATTGATCTTAAAGTTATCTGAAATCAGGGTTCAAGACTACTTGTTAGAGTCTTTTCCACTCTAGCTTTTGGACTATAGCTGATTGCAAATGCTTTTAGAGAAGACTTTAAAGTAATAACTGTGGATGACATAAACTTAGAATAGTCATGGTTAAAACTCTGATGAAAGTTCCTGGCCAGGTGCAGTGGCTCACACCTGTAATCTCAGCACTTTGGGAGGTTGAGGTGGGCAGATTGCTTGAGCCCAGGAGTTTAAGACCAGCCTGGACAACATGGTGAAACCCAAATGTTTTAGAACATTTATATCAATAGCGTACACATAAATGTAACTGAAGAAATACCTAGTATCACTTATCATTTGTCAATGCTTCCCTTAAAATTTACCAAATAAGCCTAATTATTTAATATATCTACAAGGGACGAATTGGAAAATCCAGGGAGTAATTGGAAAATCCCAATGTTAATTTTAAGACAAAAAAACTTAGTTTCTGATTTTGATGATGTGGGTAGAGGGAGGACCTGCCATAGATGTTAAAAAGTTCAAAAACAAAATCACAGGTTACTGTAAAATAATAGCCATTAATTTAACCAGAGTGACAAAAGACTTCAAAAGCAATACAGAAAGTTATATGGATGTAAAAACTTTAACCCCTTTAAAGCTCAGTTTTTCTATGTAATCCAAAACCTAAGACAAGACAGGAAACTATCTTCATAAAATGTAAAATCTTTGTTTTTTTTTAACGCCAGAAGGAAAACTTCTTGTAGTACGATTGCTTCTCCTTATTGGGAGCCCATTTAGATAATTTGGAAATCAATCCTGATGAAAAGGGTGCTTGTTAATCAGACACAGGAAGAATGTGTCTAGGGCTAAAAATATACATTACATTATACAGGAATGTAAGCAAGAAAACTAATACCTTGAGTTAGGGAATACATGGGTCTCAGTAACAAACAGCAAGTTCCCTGATTATATGGAACAGTTTAGACACATCAGTAAAAGCCAAGAGTACAGAATTGTTATGCTGGAGGAATACATTGCATTGCTAGGTCTTTAAGATAAACATTTCGGTGCTTGCTTTGGCAGCACATATACTAAAGTTGGAATGACACACAGAAAATTTACGTGGCCATAAGCTGTTAAAAAATAATAATTTTAAAAAAATTTCAGCATCAGATTGTAACAATAGAGTTGGAACAGAAAAAAAAAAGTTACAGAAATTGATGAAAAGATTAAAGAAGAAATTTATCACCCCAACCAAGAAAAAAGATATACCTTTTCGAAGGAAGAAAGAATAAAGGGCAATAACATAGACCTGCAAATCACATGCAGCAAGGTACAACAAAAGTTGAAGTTTTTTTTTTTTTTTTAGTTAACGTTGAACTTCTAAGCTGGACATGGTGGCTCATACCTGTAATCCCAGCACTTTGAGAGGCCAAGGCAGATGGATCACTTGAGCCCAGGAGTTCAAAACCAGCATGCAGAACATAGAGAGACCCTGTCTTTACAAAAAATAAAACAAAAATTAGCTGGATATGGTGGCATGCACCTGTAGTCCTGGCTACTTGGGAGGCTGAGGCAGGAGGATTGCCTGAGCATGCAAGGTGAAGGCTGCAGTGAGCTGAGATGGAGTCACTGCACTCCAGCCTAGGTGACAGAATGAGAACCTATTTCAAAAAAAAAAATGCCAGGCATGGTGGCTCACGCCTATATTCTCAGCAATCTGGAAGGCCAAGGTGGGTGGATCACATGAGGCCAGGCGTTTGAGACTAGCCTGGCCAACATGTCAAAATCCTGTCCCTACTAAAAATACAAAAAATTAGCCGGGAGTGGTGGCATGCACCTACAGTAGTCCCAGCTACTCAGGACGGTGAGGCAGGAGAATAGGAGAATTGCTTGAACCTATGAGGCAGAGGTTGCAGTGAGCCAAGACTGTGCCATTGCACTCCAGCCTGGTGATAGAGCGAAACTCCCTTTCTAAAAAAAAAAAAAACTGCACTTCTAAAGTATAAATCTAAGAAGTTATAAAAAAGAAAAATTTTACCTTGGGAAAGAGAATTATCAGTCTCAATGAAAAAAAAAACAGCATTAGGCCAGGCGCAGTACACCTGGGAGGCCGAGGTGGGTGGCTCTACCAAAAATATAAAAAATTAGAGAGGAGAGATCCAAGATGGCCGATTAGCAGCAGCTCAGGATTGCAGCTCCGAGTGAAAGCGCAGAGAGCTAGTGGATGCTGCAATTTCAGACAAATTTTTGTTGCCCACAGACTGGGAGATTCCTGGGAGAGGAACCCGACAGGTCACCAGTGTGACTCTTTTGGCTGGCGTGGCTGTATTGCCGGCACCCTGGCACTGCGCTTCTCGGTGCAGAATATACGGGACTGGGTGCCCTTTTAGTCAGGCTCGGCTGGTCCCATCCCCACAAAAAAAAAAAACAGCAATTGGAAGGGCTGAGGACTGAGAGTTTCACAGCAAGCACAGCTGAACCCAGGAAGGCCCAGCTCTGTGGGGAAGGGGCGTCCGCCGAAGGAAAACTAAGAAACAGAAAAAACTTCATCACCAACAAGCCGGACGTCCACTCAGAGACCCAATCTGAAAGTCGGCAATTACAAAGACGACAGGTGGATAAATCCACAAAGATGGTAAGAAACTAGCGCAAAAAGGCTGAGAACACCCGAAATCAGAATGCCTCTCCTCCTACAGGGGATTGCAACTCCTCATTAGCAAGGGAACAAGCCCTGATGGAGAATTGAGTGTGATGAACTGACAGAATCAGGCTTCAGAAGGTGGATAATAAGAAACTTCTGTGAGCTAAAAGAACATGTTCTAACCCAATGCAAAGAAACTAAGAACATTGAAAAAAGATTTGATGAAATGCTAACGAGAATGGACAACTTAGAGAAGGATATAAGTGAATTGATGGAGCTGAAAAACACAACACGAGAACTTCGCAAAGCATGCACAAGTTTCAACAGCCATATTGACCAAGCAGAAGAAAGGATATCAGAGGTTGAAGATCAACTCAATGAAATAAAATGAGAAGGCAAGATGACAGAAAAAAGGGTAAAAAGGAATGAACAAAGTCTCCAAGAAATATGGGACTATGTGAAAAGACCTAATCTACGTTTGATAGGTGTACCTGGATGTGACGAAGAGGATGAATCCAAGCTGGAAAATACTCTTCAGGATATTATCCAGGAAAAGTTCCCTAACTTGGCAAGGCAGGCCAATATTCAAGTCCAGGAAATACAGAGAACACCACAAAGATATTCCTCAAGAAGAGCAACCCCAAGGCACATAATCGTCAGATTCACCAGAGTTGAAATGAAGGAGAAACTGCTAAGGGCAGCCAGAGAGAAAGGTCGGGTTACCCACAAAGGGAAGCCCTTCAGACTCACAGCAGATCTCTCAGCAGAAACCCTACAAGCCAGAAGAGAGTGGGGGGCCAACATTCAACATCCTTGAAGAAAATAACTTTCAACCCAGAATTTCATATCCTGCCAAACTAAGCTTCATAAGTGAAGGAAAAATAAAATTTTTTGTGAACAAGCAAGTACTCAGAGATTTCATCACCACCAGGCCTGCTTTACAAGAGCTTCTGAAAGAAGCACAATGCATAGAAAGGAACAACCAGTATCAGCCATTCCAAAAACATACCAAAAGGTAAACAGCGTCACCACAATGAAGAATCTACATCAACTGATGGGCAAAACAGCCAGCTAGCATTAAATGGCAGTATAAAACTCACATATATCAATATTAGTCCTAAATTTAAATGGACTAAATACCCCAATCAAAAGGCACAGATAGGCAAATTGGATAAAAAGCTAAAACCCATTGGTATGCTGTATCTAGACCAATCTCACATGCAAGGATACACAAAGACCCAAAACAGAGGGATGGAGGAAGATTTACCAACCAAATGGAGAGCAAAAAAAAACCAAAAAAAACAAAAAACAAAAAAACAGAAGCTGCAATTTTCGTCTCTGATAAAACAGACTTTAAAGCAACAAAGACCATAAGAAACAAAGAAGGACATTACACAATGGTAAAAGGATCAACGCAACAAGAAGAGCTTATGATCCTAAACATATACGCACCCAATAGAGGAGCACCCAGATACATAAGGCAAGTTCTTACTGACTTACAAAGAGACTTAGACTCCCACACAATAATAGTGGGAGACTTTAACACTACACTGTCAATATTAGATCAACGAGATAGAAAATTAACAAAGATATCCAGGACTTGAACTCAGACCTGGAACAAGTAAACTCAACAAATATTTACAGAACTCTCCTCCCCAAATCCACAAAACATACATTTTTCTCAGTATCACATTACACCTATTTTAAAAGTGATCATATAATTGGAAGTAAATCAATCCTCAGCAATTGCATAGCATTTCACAGGTTTAAATAAAATATTGGTTGACTGCTTGGATTTGTTATTTTCATCCCTTATTCCTTCCCATCTCTCTTGTTAAGCACAATTATTGGCATAAAAGAGGTTTTTAATACCCATTTTTAGATTGCATTCTAGCCTGGGCAATAGAACAAGAATCCCGTTCTCTCTCCCTCTCTCTTCATCTTTCTTTCTCTCTTTCATTCTTTTTCTTTCTTTCTTTTGCTCTTTCTTTCTTTCTTCTTTTCTCTCTTTTTCTTTCTTTCAAAAAATAAAAAATAATTAGCTGGGCATGGTGGCGAACGAGTGTGATCCCAGCTACTCCAGAGGCTGAGGCATGAGGTTGCAGTGATCCAAGATAGTGTCACTGCATTCCAGCACTCCAGCCTGGGCGACAGAGCAATACTCTGTCACACACACACACACACACACACACACACACACACACACACACACACAAACAACAAAGACAGCGTCTCCAACCTAAAACTTGAGACAGATCTTAAGAAATGTGGCAGAATATCTTTAATATTAAAGCTCAATTTTTAGAAAGACTCATAAATAATTGCCTTCTAATTATAGCCAACTTGATCATAAACAAAATTTCTCTCATAAATTCCAGTTTCACAAACCTTATCATAACTATTCAGACCACTGATGACATGCTTGAATTTTCTGCTTTGTCTTATACTTCTCTCTCTTAGCCAGTCATTTTACCTTCGTACAAAATTTACCACAGAAGATTCTTTCTTATACAAAATTATTCTCTGTTCTTTTTAACCATCTTTACCAAAAATATAGCCTCACATCCATACATTTTTTCAGTACTAATGGATCTACTTCACTGGCTTAAATACCTGCAAAGCATTCTGCCAAAAAGATGCTCCATGACAGATTTGATAATTTCTCTATCCTTGTAATATATCTTTCTACACTTGGCTGGGCATGGTGACTAAGGCCTGTAATCCCAGCATTGTGGGAGGCTGAGGTGAGTGGATCACTTGAGGTCAGGAATTGGAAACCAGCCTGACCAACATGGCAAAACCCCATCTCTGCTAAAAACACAAAAATTAGGCTGGTGGCGTGCGCCTGTAATCACAGCTACTTAGGAGACTGAGGTGAGAGAACCGCTTGAGCCCGGGAGGCACGAAGTTGCAGTGAGCCAATATCATGCTACTCCCCTCCAGCCTGGGCAACTGAGACCCTGCCTCAAAAAAAAATTTCTTTCTTTTTTTTTTTTTTTTTTTTTTTTATAAAGACGGGGTTTCACCATGCTGTTCAGGCTGGTCTTGAACTCCCGACCTCAGGTGATGCGCCCACCTAGGCCTCCAAAGTGCTTGGATTACAGGCGTGAGCCACCACGCCCAACCAAAAAAAAAATATTTCTATACTTAATGTTTGTGTGATTGCTGAAAACACTGGGGTGGTGAACAATGGTTTGGCAAACTCTGAGGTCATCAAAGCATCTTCTTGAAAAATATGACTTTAGAAAATAGCCAACATTTGTATTAGACTATGTTCTTCAGAAATAAAAGAATCATAGAAAGAAAAGCAGTAAGAAATTTACAAATATGTACACACACAAATAGGGAGAAAGAGTAATTATCTCACATGTATGTATTTATAATAAAATTATCTTTAGAAGAATAGATAAGGAAGCTAGTTATAAAATGAGTCTTTTAACCTCATAAGGCAAAGGCGTTTTAAGTCCAAAGCTCAGAATGCTACTTAATCCTTACTTTTTTGTGTGTGTTCTGAAGACTTAAGTTTGTCAACCTGCAGAAGTAATGAAGTTCAGTTTGCAAATTGAAGTTAATGAAAAATAAAAAATCCTAATCAGATTTAGTTTGGAGTCAGCTTTAAAGAATAACACTTTTGGCTGGGTGCGGTGGCTCACGCCTGTAATCCCAGCACTTAGGGAGGCTGAGGCGGATGGATCACGAGGTCAAGAGAATGAGATTATCCTGGCCAACATGGTGAAACCCCGTCTCTACTAAAAAAATACAAAAATTAGCTGGGCGTGTCGGCGTGTGCCTGGGAGACTGAGGCAGGATTGCTTGAGCCCAGGAGGCGGAGGTTGCAGTGAGCTGAGATGGCACCATTGCACTACAGTTGGGCAACAGAGTGCAATGGCTATCAAAAAAAAAAAAAAGAATAACACTTTCAGGCCAGGCGAATGGCTCAGACCTGTAATCCTAGCATTTTGGGAAGCCGAAATGGATGGATCACATGAGGTAAGGAGTTCGAGACTAGCCTGTCCAATATAGTGAAACACCATCTCTACTAAAAATACAACAATTAGCTAGGTATGGTGGTGCACGCCTGTAGTCCCAGCTACTCCGGAGGCTGAGGCAAAAGAATTGCTTGAACCTAGGAGGTGGAGGTTGCAGTAAGCCGAGATCATGCCACTGAACTCCAGCCTGGGCCACAGCGTGAGACTCAGTAAAAAACAAACAGAATAGCACTTTCAGAAAACTGTGTTACATGCCATTACTACATTCCTTCTGCTGTTATTAACTGAAGATAAGAAGTGAAGAATAAATAGCAAGCAAGAAAAAGGCCATCAACAGACTCAAACAAGGAAAATACAACAAGGATCTAGGAAAGTACTACTTTTACGCATTATTTCATGTTTAAAAGTTTGCTTCTAGGTCCACGGATTATATTCCACCTATCATTATCACATTATAATGATAATAAGAGAGCATGAACTTTGGAGTCTAGATAGACTTGAGCTCAAATCCTAGGTCTACAATTTTCTAGCTGAGTCACCTTAGCAAAGTCATTTAACCTTTAAATCTGTTTTCACTTATAAAATAAGAATGACAGTAGATGTTCAGTAAATGTCGGTTAGGAGATCTGGATAATATGCCTACCAAATCATATTGAGAGCACTAACTTTACATAAATAAAATAGCTATACTATCCTGAAAGTGTGGTTCTCACATCAGTAGCATCAGTGTCACCTTTGAGCTTATTAGAAATGCAAATTCATGGATCCTACCCAGACCTATGTAATCAGATGGTCTGGGATAGGGCCCAGGAAACTGCTTTATAAGCTCTTTAGTTGAGTCTTATGAACATTAAAGTTTGAGAACTACTGCCTCAGAGATCAGCTAGAAATGATTTCTCTGTGACTAATTCCATTAATGAACATGAAAGGATCTAGCAGTCATCTGCAGGATCAATTTATCTGTTAGGCACAAGCGGGACAGTGCTGAGGGACCATGACACTTTAAAGGTGTTATGAAAATGTTTTAATTTTTTTTAATCAAAAGAAAAAAATGAACATAATGATAATAATAAGTATATAACAACAAATCCAGTCTGGATATTTTATGTTTATACCAAAGTAGTTGTAAAATTAACTAATTTAAAATTTCAAATGTAATTTTATATATAGCATTTAAACTCTGGCTTAAAAAAGTTTGATATATTTCCTATGGCGGAAGGGCTCCATGAAGTCACAGTGCTTAGGGCCCAGGAAAGTCATAATGCAGCCCCAGTCAACGTCAACTGAAAACTTCCCTTTTCATTTATAAATGTTGACACTGAAGGTGCCTGGTAGGAACTATGTATAAGAAATGTGTGTTGTTTTGAGGACATATTCACTTACAATTTTTAAAAGATTAGTTTTGAGCTTCATTTAATCAAAAATTTAAAATTGTAAGCATTAAAATGGCTGATAAATCACCTGCGAAAACTCTGGGAAAAAATCTGCAACATAGAAGAGGGACAGAAATCATTGACTAAAGAGAAGACTGGAAATTAAAAAGGAGCATGAAATATGGTAGGATAAAAAAACAATAATAAGATAATCAGCAAGTTGAAAGTGAAATGGGATAATGTAGAAATTATGTTAGGACAGAAACATATTCTTATAACAGAAATGAATATCCTACTTTCATATAATGTTCATCTTTTCATCTGGCACAAATACAGTTAGCTTGTGAAAAATGATCAACCAGTCACTAATTGCAGAACTTGCTACTGTCTCCTGAAACTTGTATTTAGTTGTGAATTAACAATATACTGCATATCTCAGTATAGTGCTTAGAAGAACTGGATTTGATAATTATGTTTTCAGAAAAATATATGTATTAAAACAGTTTTTATTTTGTTAATCACCATTAAGCTTCACCAGCATAGAATACGGTTCAGTTTATCCAAGTAGTTTTATACACTGCATTTTAAATTTGGCTAAAGTAGAGGAAACATCAGCTATGATACAAAAGAATTTGTAGCCTTAGGGATAACATACACAGAGAGGAAACTGTTCTGTGTCTATAACAAACTCAAACCTTCCATTTGTCAATTCCCAGACCCCTCAGAGCAACTCAAGTTATTTCAGCATTACAATCTTCAAATCCAAACCCTAGGTTCACACCTGGATTGTTGATCCCTTTTAGAGTATCTTTCCTTGATTTCTACCACAATGTTATTCGGGCCATAGACATTTTCTGAATCTCTGAGAAGACTGTATTACATAGTCTTTAAGGAGTCCAGGTTCTAGAATTCTGATTCTAAATTTTCCTTGGGAAAAATTATTTTTGATACATTGCATTTATTTACTTATTAAGCAGGTATGTATTAATATCTATTGGTGCAAGATTCTATTCAGACAGAAAGTGCATTGCAGATGGAGGGAAAAACATGTCCAAAGGCTCTAAGAAAGAAAAACTGAAAAAATTGAAAATGGCTGTAGCTTCATGAAGAAGGTGAGAATGCTGCAAAAGAAGGCTAGTGAGGTAGGTAGGGAGGGTCTGGGATTTAAGACTTTATCCTAAGAGCAAAGGGAAATCTTTCAGTGGTTTTAAACAGGAAAGTGCTGTTATCTAATTTACATAGAAAAGGAAAGAAAGAAGGGAGGGAGGGAGGGAGGAAGGGGCCAGGTGTGGTGGCTCATGCCTGTAATCGCAGCAACTTGAAAGGTTTAGGTGGGTGGATCACTTGAGCTTATGAGTTCAAGATCAGCCTGGGCAACATGGTAAAACCCTGTCTCTACAAAACACACAAAAAAAGGAAGGAAGGAAGGAAGAAAGGAAGGAAGGAAGGAAGGGGCCAGGCACGGCAGCTCACACCTGTAATCCCAGCACCTTGGAAGGTTGAGGTGGGTGGCTCACTTCAGCTTATGAGTTCAAGACCAGCATGGGCAACATGGTAAAACCCTGTCTCTACAAAACACACACACAAAATTAGCTAGGCATAGTAGTGGACACCTGCAGTCCCAGCCACTTGGGAGGCTGAGGCAGGAGGGTTACTTGACCCTGGAAGACAGAGGTTCCAGAGAGCTGAGATTGCACCGCTGCACTCAAGCTTGAGCCAGAGAGCCAGACTTTCACTCAAAAATAAGAATAATAAATTTTTAAAAAGATTATTGTGGCTTCTGTGTGACAAATGGATTAGAGGAGTAGAAAGAGAAAGGAATAACCTGTTTGACGCTATTACCGTAGTACGGCTGAAAAATTATAGTGGTTTAGATTGCGGGGGAGACACTGGAACTGGAAAAAATATGAATAGATTGAAGAGATAATTAGGAAGGAGATTTAATTAAAAAGAGAAAGGAAAGAGGAGAGAGGGAGCGAAAGAGAAACAAGTGATTCCTAGCTTTCTGGTTTGTGAAACTGGGTATGTGGGAATGACATGAGTGACTGACAACGCTATTCACTAGGCTAAGAAAACCAGGAAAGGAACAGCTTTAAGGAGTGTCTTATGCTCTTGGGTGTCCCCGCAGGATTCTGCAGATTGTCTCAGCTCTATCTTCCTCTGAATCCTGTTTGCATAGAACACTTACAAGATGTTAGCCCTTTGGTAACCACCATTGGTTATTCTTTCTCTCAGGACTTAGACTATACAAAACACTGAGAGGATTCTTGATATGGGGCCTCATAAATATACGTGTTTGAACCAGTTTAATTAGATTACAGCTATGCTGGTGAATTCTCTGCAAAGCTCCCAAATGTATGGTATGGTGGAACATCTTGAAGGTTATAAAGAATAGGACCAATTGTTTTTGCTACAAAAGAGATAAACTGTAGTGCAGTGAGGAGTGGGGATCTTGAGAAGGCAGTAGGGTAAGGAATATGTTAGGGAACTCAGCTAAAGAAGAACAAACCCCATCTCTATTGTAACAGAAAATAAAAAAGAAAATGGATAGGTGCAGATGCAAATAGTTTAGGTAAACTAAAGAAATACTCATCTTATGACATGTATTTCTCTCTGAAGTATGAAGCAAGGAATTCTGCTGAGTGATGAGTAAACAGCTGAAGTTTGAAATCATTGTGGTGGACAGCTGGAGATTGGTCAATTTGACAAACTTGTAGGAAGATGGCAGCCATGATGTCTTAGCGGGACCAATCTTCTCTATTGGATGACTTTTCTTCAGCCCTCATTACCTTTCTATGTTCCAACAGGGAAGATGGGCATTCGAATTTACTCAGGGTGAGTATTTTAAGAGAGGAAAACCAGGAAAGAGCAGAGTAGCAAGAGAGTTGGGCATATAATCAAGAAAGAGTAAATCAAACGAAGTAGCATAGAGTCTACATTAGGTAGGGAGAACGGTCATAGTGGTAGTAGTTGTAGATGGGTTGTTTGAATTATAGATATAACTAGAGATAATGCAGGTTCAGTTCCATACTATTGCAATACAGAGATTACTACAATAAAGCAACTCATAAATTTTTTGATTTTCCAGTTCATAGAAAAGTTATATTTACACCATATTGTAGTTGATTAAATGTGCAATGGCTGAGTGCAGTGGCTCACACCTATAATCCCAGCACTTCGGGAGGCCAAGATGGGAGGATTACCTGAGGTTAGGAGTTTGAGACCAGCCTGGCCAACATGGAGAAACCTCGTCTTTACTAAAATTACAGAAATCAGCCAGCATGGTGGCACACGCCTGTAGTCCTAGCTATTTAGGAGGCTGAGGCAGGAGAATGGCTTGAACCCAGGAGGCGGAGATTGCAGTGAGCCAAGATCACACCACTGCACTCCAGCCTGGGTGACAGAGCAAGACTCTGTCT
Source organism: Plecturocebus donacophilus (assembly GCA_004027715.1). NCBI lineage: Eukaryota > Metazoa > Chordata > Mammalia > Primates > Pitheciidae > Plecturocebus > Plecturocebus donacophilus. The sequence goes on from PVKP010016273.1 coordinate 30,127, forward strand.
CAAAAAAATAAAAAAAAAAAAAAAAAAAAAAAGGACAATTGATTTTTAAAATATTTTTTTGCTAAAATATGTTAATGATCATTTGAGCCTTTTGTTGGCAGAGGGTCTTCCTTGATGTCAATGGCTGATTAATGATCAGGGGTAGTGGTTGCTAAGTGCTGGAGTGGCTGTTGTAATTTCTTAAAATAAAACAACAATGAAGATTGTTGCATAGACTGACTCTTCCTTTCATGAAAGATTTCTCTGTAGCATATGATATTGTTTGATAATATTTTACCCACAGTACAACTTCAAAATTGGAGTCAGTTCTCTCAAGCTCTGCACTTGTCAACTAAATTTATGTAATATTCTAAATCCTTCATTGCCATTTCAACAATGTTCACAGCATCTCTACCAGGAGTAGATTCCATCTAAAGAATCCATTTTCTTTGCTCACCTAGAAGAAGCAACTCCTCATCCGTTCAAGTTTGCTCATGAGATTCCAGCAATTTAGTCATATCTTCAGGCTCCACTTCTATTTCTAGTTTTCTTGCTATTTCCACAACATCTGCAGTTACTTTCTCCACTAAAGTCTTGAACCCTTCAAAGTTATCCATGAGGGTTAGAATCAATTTCTTTCAAACTCCTGTTAATGTTGATGTTTCAGTTTCCTCCCATGAGTCACAAATATTCTTAATGGCATCTAGAATGGTGAAACTTTTCCAGAAGGTTTTGAATTTACTTTGCTCAGATCTGTTACAGGAATCACTATTGACAGCACCTACCGTCTTCGAAATGTATTTCTTAAATAATAAGAATTAAAAGATGAAAATACTCATTGATCCATGGGCTACAGAATGGATGCTGTATTAACAGGCATGAAAACATTAATCTCCTTGTACATCTCCATGAGAGCTCTTGGATGACCAGGTGCATTGTCAATGAGCAGTAATATTTTGAAAGAAATCCTTTTCTCTGAGCAGTAGGTCTCAACAGTGTGTTTAAAATATTCAATAAGCCATGCTATAAACAGGTAAGCTATCATCCAGGCTTTGTTATTCCATTGTTAGAGTACAGGTAAAGCAGATTTAGCACAATTCTTAAGTGCACTAAGATTTTCAGAATGGCAAATGAGCATTGGCTTCAACTGTGAGTCACCAGCTGCATTAGACCCTAATAAGAGAGTGAGGGGCCAATGTCCTTTCAAACTTGGAAGCCAGGCATTGACTTCTCTCTAGTCATGAAAGTCCTAGATAGCATCTTCTTCCAATAGAAGGCTGTTTTGTCTATATTGAAAATCTGTTGTTCAAAGTAGTGGCCTGAAATTAATAACACTTAAAAATACAACAATGAGGCCGGGCGAGGTGGCTCACGCCTGTAATTCCAGCACTTTGGGAGGCCAAGGCAGGCAGATCACCTGAGGTCAGGAGTTTGAGACCAGCCTGCCCCACATGGCATAGCCCCATCTCTACTAAAAATATGAAAATCAGGCCAGAAGCAGTGCTCATGTCTGTAATCCCAGCACTTTGGGAGGCTGAGGAGTGCGAATCACCTGAGGTCAGAAGTTCGAGACCATCCTGTCCTACAAGGTGAAACGCCATCTCTACTAAAAATACAAAAATTAGCCAGGCATGGTGGCAGGTGCCTGTAGTCCCATCTACTTGGGAGGCTGAGACAGGATAACTGCTTGAACCCAGGAGGCACTCCATCCTGGGTGATGGAGCGAGACTTCGTGTCAAAAACAAACAAACAAATGAAAATCAACACATGCCTGTAATCCCAGCTACGTGGAAGGCTGAGGCAAAAGAATGACTTGAACCTGGAAGGCAGCAGTTGCAGTAAGCTGAGATCACACCACTGCATCTAGCCTGGGTGACAGAGTGAGACTCTGTCTCAAAACGACAACGGACCAGGTGGCTGGCTTGCACCTGTAACCCCAGCACTTTGGGAGGCCAGGAGGCAGGATCCCTTGAGCCCAGGAGTTCGAAGTCAGTCTGAACAATATGGTAAGACCCCCATCTCTACAAAAAATACCAAAAAAAAAATTAGCCAGGAGTGGTGGTGCATGCCTGTAGTCCCAGTGACTTGAGAGGCTGAGATGGGAGGATTGCTTGAGTCTAGGAGGTAGAGGCTGCAGTGAGCCGTGTTTGCACTCCTGCACTCCAGCCTGGGCGACAGAGTGACACCCTATCTTTCAATAATAAATAAATAACAACAAGCCATGTGTGGTGGTGGCTCTTGGCTTTAATACCAACAGTTTGGAAAGCCAGGGAAAGAGTACTCCTTGAGGCCAGGGTTTGGGACCAGCCTCGGCAACATATCAAGATCCGCATCTCTATTTTAATAAAAAAATAAAATAGACTTTATTTGAAAGATCCTAACTCAGCTTGCTTATCTTCTAAACACGCTACCTTGTTTCCCATTCCATATACTGCTGTAACACAGGGTAATTACCACTAATTTAACAATTTGATACAAATGTATTCTCATAGTTCTGTATGGTCCGAAGTCCAATACCTTTTTGATTGGGCTAAAGTCAAGGTGTCAGTTTTCCTTTTTGGAGACTCCTGAGGAGAACTGATTTCCTTGCCTTTCCAGTTTTCAGAGGCCACACACATTCCTTGGCTCTTGGAATCTTCCACCATTTTCTTTTCTTTTCTTTTTGAGACAGAGTCTTGCTCTGTTGCACAGGCTGGAGTGTAGTGGCGCCAGCTTAGCTCACTGCAAACTCCACCTCCCGGGTTCAAGAGGTTCTCCTGCCTCAGCCTCCCAAGTAGCTGGGACTACAGACGCCTGCCACCATGCCTGGTTAATTTTGTATTTTTAGTACAAGGTTTTTAGATGGGGTTTCACCATATTGGCCAGGCTGGTCTAGAACTCCTGACCTTGTGAACTGCCCACCTCGGCCTCCCAAAGTGCTGAGATTACAGGCATGAGCTATGAGCCAGGCCTGAAAGATGTTTTTAAAACTACATTTTGAAGTCTGCACAAATGGCCAGTTATCCACATCTGCCTATTACCTACACATCTCAGTATTATACTGTCATTGGCACAGACGATGTCATAGAACAGCACAACAGGATCATGCAATAACCTTAGGCAACAAAAATAAATTATAATAAATGTATATTCATTACACTACTCTTGTTAATCAGGAAAGATTATTGGTTCACATTAGGAAAAGATTTTAAAAGACGTTTTAAACAACAAGGTTTTCTGATTAGGCCTTCGTTAATAGGACAACTGAGTTCTAACAGTCCATTCCCCAAAGACTGCACTTAATCTTACCGATTTTTTGCATCATTTTAGTTGCTGTTGAGTTTTCACTGATATTTAGCATAGATTTTTGCTCGTTTTTGTTTTTAAAAGAAAGGTACTGAAAGACAAGAAAAATGCTATCAGAGGACCACAAACCTAAAGGAGATGAGTTCCAGTGGTGAAACAATCATTTTCTCTGCTTTCCTTATTTCCTTGCATGAGAATATGTTATTTTTATAATAAGAAAAAAAAATTAAAGAAGTTAAAAAAAAAAAAAAAAGCCCTGACTTGTAAGTTATGTTTTTTGAAGTCTCAGACACATAAATGACAAGGGACTATTTTTTTTTTTTTTAACACTGCCATTTAAAGCTGACTGGTAGGATCTTCCCTGATATTTTGGAAACTTCTTTAAAAATAAATGTAGGCCACAAATCATGTACTACAACATGTGATTCCAGTATCTCACTACCTTTTCTCTTCAGTTGGTTGTGCTTTAAATTCTAAGGTCTTCTCAAGCAATGACATTTTCACATTTCTTAGGCATCTGTGGTACCTCAGGAGCAAACCCATTACCGCCCGCAGAAGCGCACACGCCAGGTTTGCCATGGGGCCCTGGGCGGTGGGGATTCTGGACCTAACTTGCCTAGGCCGAGCTGGTGCCCTTAAAGGCCGACTCTGCCGAGAGCCCCGGCAGCGGGCGCCCACAAGTCAGAGATCCGCGCGGCGTCACAGCCAGCTTTGCCCGCGAGCCGAACGCGGGTTGCTAAGGGGGAGCCGCGCTGGGGGCGGCGGCGTCGGGGCGGGGGCGGGAGCCGCGCGGCAGCTCCAGCGTCCGTGGGGGAGGAGCGGCAGCGGCTAGAGCTGTTGTGGCGACCGACGCGAGGCGGTAGCAGAGGAGACCCACCCCTGTCCACATGGACAGTCGCAAAGGTCTCCGCTGATGCGTTCACGCCTGGGCGGGGTGGGCGGACGGCCGTAGCGGCGGCAGCTGCAGAAGGAGCGAGGGGCCTGGAGGCGCCTGACGGTCGCAGCGACCTAGCTGCTTCGGCAGGCGGGTGCGGCCATTTTACGGCCTGGGACGAAGGGAGACGTGTTTGAGTGTTCGCCTTCATCCTCATTTCTTGGGAACCCACTGCTGGGGGAGGTCTTTTAGGCAGTCTGGGTGGGCGGTGGATGGGGAGTCGCGGGCCGAGAGGAACCGGGCCCGGGAAGCGCCGCCGTCGTCGTCGCCGCTCGCTTTCCCCCAGAGGGGCCTGAGGAGAAGCTCGGTTCGCCAGCCTCGTTGCCCGCCAGCCCGCGGACGGGCCGGGGCGCGCCTGGCCTGCTTTTGTGTAGGCTCGTCTGAACGTGGGAGGGCCGCCCGCCTGACGGCTGAGCCCGAGGGCCGCAATCCTGCAGCGGCTACCCTCCTCCGGCGCGGCCCCTCATCCCGGCGAGCACGACGGCGGTGTGGGCCATGGATTAAGAAGGAGGCGGCGTGGGAGGAGGAAGATGGCGGCAGGCAAGAGCGGCGTCAGCGCCGGAGAGATTACTTTTCTGGAAGGTACGTCTATTTCTGCCCTTGCGGGGAGGAGTGAGGGTATACAGGAAAACGCGGCCCCTACAACTCCGGATATTCAGTTATCTGCGTTGGGTGGGATTGGGGTAGGGGGCGATGAAGTACGAGGGATGAGCGATGACGGGGAGGGATGTTCCGCGAGCGCGCCAGGTTCGAGTCGGCCCAGGACAGTGGCTCCTCTGCGAGCCGCTTCGGCCCAGGGGGCGCGGGTGGGTTGAGCTGCGAGCCAGAGTTGGTGGGCGTCCTTTGAGAGTGCGCGCTGAAGTCTTTGACATTTAAAAAAAAATTGGGGGTGGTGGCCTAAGGATGAGGGTAGCCTGCATTCACATCTTACTTGGTGTTCATGAAAAGTTTCAAATTGCTAAGGTTGGGTGCAACTGGGGACCAGTCTAAATAGGGAGGGGACAGACAGTTTCATTGAGGTGTGTTTCTCAGTTTCAGGCTTCCTTTTGCAGCCAGCCTCCAGATTAGGCCTGGCGTTATCTGATAATCTTTCAGAATGTGTTTTTACAAAAATATTCTATAAAAATAATTTATCTGGGAAAAGAGTAAGGTTTACAGTGTCAATTTTGGGGCAGTGACAAAAGCTTATTGACAGAATTTGAGTGTTTATTCACTCGTGAGGGAAAGTTAAACATTTGCTGTAAGTAGACTAAGCCAGTCTCAAGAAAAACAAAAATATGTTTTTGTTGGGGATGGTGGTAATGGAGAGCAATATTGATTTTTCGGCCTCTATATAAGGACCCCCAAAATAGAGCTAAATGTTACTGTAACTGTGGACCAAGAAGTGTTTATATTACTTCATTTGACTATGGGTTCAGTGTTTACATTGGTGACTGAGTTTATAATTATGTTTAGCAAAAAGAGTCTCTGCAGCTCAGAGATCCATTCTTTTTGTTAAAAAGAATTAACTATTCTTTGGATAATTTTGCAAAGATGATTTTCATTGCAATATGTCATTTGCCTTAAAATATAACCTTTTTTAGTATGTTTCAGAAACATTACTGAATTAACAAAGAACAATTTAACTTAAAATTAAGAAAACCCCTGGGGTAACAGGTTCTATAGGAGGGTGTTGAGGAATGGGAATACTTGGTACTGCTTTTGTAACAGCCTCTTTAACAGTGCCTGGAATACAATAGGTACTCAGTATTAGTCTAGTGAAAGAGTAATGAATAATAGAGGTAATTTTTCTTTATTCTTCTTACTTGAGTATAGTGAAGTGAAAAAAAATCTTTATCGTACAAGCCAGCCTTTATCTAAAAGTGATGAGAGCTTTACAGGAGATTTCCTAGTTAGAAAAGCTTCTGAGTTTTTCTGTGTTCATTTCGTATTACCTCCATTCCAGTTTGTGCAGAATAGGTACCTGTCAAGAGGCTGAGAGGGTGCAGCTGTGTTACAGGTAGTGCTATGTGTGTTGTTTTTGTTTTGAAATTGGAAACAAAAGATGGCTTACTCGTGCTTATTATATTCAGTATGCAGATGATTATACTTTTGTGCTATCCTAGATATCCAGCTTCTGTAGGCTTCTGATGGAGTTAAAATTCTAACTGGATGAACATAGGGAGGATAAAAAAGCACAAATAAAGCCACAGATGTAAAGTTAATGTGAGTTTCAAACTACTGCTTTTAGTTTATCCTAATCTAAGGGTCTTTGAATGTACAGGTGCGAATTTCACCATGTCTTCAGCATTTTCGTAAAGCAAGCAAATGTGGTAACTTGTTTAGAGTATAAGCGTAAGTGGTCTGGGCTCGCTGGCGCACGCCTGTAATCCCAGCACTTTGGGAGGCCGAGGCAGGCAAGAGGATCACTTGAGGAGTCTGAAACCAGGCTGGCCAATATGGCAAAACCCCTCTCTACTAAAAATACAAAAATTAGCCGAGCATGGTTGACGTGCACTTGTAGTCCCAGCTACTGCGGAGGCTGAGGCAGGAGAATCGCTTGAACCTGGGAGGCACCGGGAGGCAGAGGTTGCAGTGATGGTGCCAGTGCACCCCAGCCTAGGCGACAGAGTGAGATTCTGTCTCCAAAAAATAAGAAAAAAAAAAAAGCATAAGGGAAAGGAACAACTTCAGTTCGTCATAACTTCATAACCAATTTTCATATACTATATTGAATCTTTCCAAATAAATGAATGTTTAGTACTACTTATGTTTTCTGCTTAATTTTCCATGATTGTTTTGGTTTCTTACACTTTTAACAATAATAGTAAAATATTCTGGCCAGGCGCGTTGACTCATGCCTGTAATCCCAGTACTTTGGGAGGCCGAGATGGACAAATAACCTGAAGTCAGGAGTTTGAGACCACCCTGGCCAACGTGGTGAAACCCAGTCTCTACTAAAAATACAGAAATTAGCCAGGCGTGGCGGCTCGCGCCTGTAATCCCAGCTACTCCCAGCTACTCCGGAGGCTGAGGCAGGAGAATCGCTTGAACCTGGGAGAGGGAGGCGGAGGTTGCAGTGAGCCGAGATCGCGTGATTGCACTCCAGCCTGGGCAATGAGCCGAAGCTACGTCTGTAGTAGTAGTAGTAGTAGTAGTAATAATAATAATAAAATAATAATAATAAAATATTCCACCATGATTTGCCGTACGTTTTGCATTATCAGGTTTATAACTGTTCAAAATATTTCCCCATACATAGGCTCCTAGGATTTAGTATTAAAACATCTACATATTATACTTTCTTTACTTTCCAGTTGACTCCTTGAAAAACTAAACTAGGTTTTCAGTCGCTAATCACATTTATAGCATCCTACTCTACTAGGCAGTATACCAAGGTACAGTGCGTAAGATAGTCAAGGACTCTTGCCTTTATTTAATCTAATATGGCAGAGGGGATATGGGTAAAGATTCAGTGGTAATATATGGTTCCATTTGATAAACAGAAAGGCTGAAATGAAAAAAAAAAAAAAAGGCTGAAATGTAGAAAGAAAAGAAGAGAATGATATGAGAGGCAAGAGATCTTCCAATCAGGATTATGAAACTTCTTATGTCATTCTCAGTAGTGGGAAGCCATTGAAGAGTTAGGGACAAGGGGGTGTAATGATACAGTTTACCTTTTTTTAAAAAATCACTTTGGCTGCTCTCTGTGGAATGAATTGAAAAGGGACAGGATTAAAAGCAAGACAATAAATTAGGATAATATTGTAGTAGTCAAGGTAGAAGTGATAGGGGCTTCAATTAGGATGATGTCAGTGGAGACTGGGGAAGAGAAGTTGATAGGTTGAGGATATGTTTGGATGTAGAGATTACAGGACTTGATGAATTGTACATTGAGTATTAGAATAAGAGGAATCAAAAGGTTTTGTTTAGCTTGAGGTGTTGATGGTACTGCCATTTACTGAGATAGAGTAGACTGACAGAAGAATGAGAAGGAAATTAATAACACTGGTCATATTAAATTTGAGATGCCTGTTTGACATTTTTGCTCTGAAGTACGTTTTACGTCTTTATAACTACTGAGATTCTAATTCCATATCTTTCTATAGCTTCCCTAGGGAAAAGGAGACCTACTGGCTGCCTTATTTTATTTGTACAAAAGCAGACTAAAATTGTATGGATTTCATTAGGCCACACCTTGTGTTCAATTTTTTTACTCTCCTCTTTCTTCTTTGACTTGTTTCTTTCACTTCTGTTCACTAACGGTTGCTCTATCCACTTATGATAGTCAGTTTTGGCAGGTTGCTCCTCTGTATTCATTTATTAAGTCAACAGATATTTATTGAGCACCTACTATGTTGTAGGCATGGCACTGCACTGAGACGCACAATGGTGAGGGAGAAGAAACCAGTTTTTTTTCATAGAGTGTCCAGTCTAGTGAGGAAGGTAAAAAAATAAATAAAATAATCATACTCTTAAATGTAAAATTACAATTGACAAGTACAACAATGGTGAATTGTAGATACAAGTTGAACATCCCAAATTTAGAAATCTGAAATGCTCCAGAATTTGAAACTTTTTGAATGCCAACATGACCCCCTTAAGAAATGCTCATTGCATCCATTCAGATTTTTGGATTTGGGATGCTCAGTGGGATAATTTAATTTGCAGATATTCCAAAATAAAAAAGGAATCTGAAACCTAAAATATTTCTTCTAGTTTCAAACATTTCAGATAAAGGACACTTAACCTGAAATCATGAGAATTGGATCTAATCAGGGTGGTTTGAAGGATGTATTAGAGAACGGAAGGTGGAGAGGCAGTGCTTTCCAGGCAGAGAGAATAAAATAGGGGAGCACAGCATGTGTGGGGAACTTAAAGGAGGACAATATAGTGTCAGCAAGGAGAGCACTGCAAGATTATACTGGTGGTGACATCAAATTTATTTCAGAAAAGGTCAACAGCCAGGCATGGTGGCTCACACCTGTAATCCCAGCACTTTGGGAGGCCTAGTTGAGAGAATTGCTTGAGCCCAGGAGTTTGAGACCAGCCTGGGCAACATAGACTTTGTCTGTACAAAAAAATTAAAAATGATATGGGAGGATTGCTTGAGCCCAGAAGGGCAAGGCTGCAGTGAGCCGTGATCCTGCCACTGCATTCCCACCTGGGAGACAGAATGAGACACTGCTGCCCATCCCCCCTCCCTGACACCCGAAAAAAGGTCATTAGCTGCTACATGGAGAGCGCTTCAGAGGGGCAAAAGATTATCCAGTTAGGAGATGATTGGACTATAGGACAAAGGTGATTGATGGTAGCTAGCTTGTTCTTATAAACTTAGTTTTAATATTCTACCTCGTCTTTTTTCTCTGGCAGCTCTAACAAGTTACTTACTCTCTCATTCATTTCTTCATTTTTATACTACACTTGTTCATATCTAGTTTTAACCAAGTGAATTCCTTCACCCATGTTTTCTCCCATTTTTCCTAAAATAACTTTTCTGGCTTTCTAATATGCATATATTAGTACTTTAGTTTGTTTTCCTTTTCATAGTCTGTCTTCCTTTATGGGCCATGTCTATTAGGTTGAAAAGAGTGATGCTAAACTGTTGCTTGCAGTGTTGTTCTCTACAGATACCAGCAAACAGGCTTCTGTCTCCAAATGAAAAGTGTTTTCCATTTCCCCTTAGCCAGTCTTTTATGTTATATATAAACTCGATGCAGAACCCAATCATTTGCCAGTTTTACTGGAGAAAGTAAATACCTCACACTGTGTGTCGAACTAAAGCACAGTTTCTCCCAAACGATTGGCATTCCATGAAAAATGAACAGGGATTTTAGTTTCTACCTGCTTAGGGGAATACACCTGTTTTTTTTTTATTCCATTACTTTTGGAAACTACATCATGATGTCATTCTTTATTTACTCCTTACTTAAGTATGTTTATTTTCTGATTTTATCCCAGTTAAAGTGATAAATAAATTCTGTTTATCATATGATTTCATGTACTTACTGGAAATAGTAAAGGAGAACTTCACTTGGAATTAAAGTGATTTTCAAGCAAAGTGCAGTGGGTCATGCCTGTTATCCTGAGATAATACTTTGGGAGGCCAAGGCAGTAGGATCACTTGAGCCTAGGAGTTCAAGACCAGTCTTGGCAACATAGTGAGGCCACATCTCTACAAAAAATACAAAAATTAGCCAGATGTCACAGCATGTACCTGTAGTCCCAGCAACTCAGGAGGCCGAGGTAGGAGGATTGCTTGTTGCTCGAGCCCAGGAGGTTGAGGCTGCAGTTCATGACACTGCACTTCAGCTTGGGTGACAGAGCTAGAAAGAAAGAGAGGAAGGTAGAGAGGGAGGGAGGGAAGAAGAAAGAAGAGGTAAGATAGGAAAGGAGGAAGGAAAGTAAGGAAGGAGAAAAGAAAGTGATTTTCACTAGAAGTGCTTTGAGAACATGAACTCAAAACTCAGAATGCTGAGGTTCAACATCTGGCTCTACTATTTGTGAGCTGTAAGATCTTGGATAGATTACTTAAATTCTCTGTTTTCTCAGCTGTAAAACAAAGATAGTAATTGTAGCTAAAAAATAACAATTGTAGTTACCTTATAAGATTGCCATGAGGGTTAAGGAAATATATATTACTTAAAGCAATTCCAGGCATATAATAAGCATTCCACATTACTTGATATTATTATTTCTTTTCTTAGCAGACAGAGAAAAGAAAAAGAACTTCCTTTCCTTGCTTGTCTTCTCTTTTATTTGAATTTTAGTTTACATTGTTTTTCCTTCACTTACTACTTTTTTTCTAGACATTAGCTGATTTTGACCAGTGTTGTAATGAGAGAGGAAAGAGAATGAAAGAGAATGAAATAACATACTTCATATGTCTAGATTTTCATAAGTTGATTATTCCTGTTGCTATTAAAAAAGTATGTTGAATATTTGAGGAACTTGAAGTATGGAAGGATTGTTGAGTTAGTGGGGAAGTCAAACTGTAGCCTGGGACCCGACTTAATAGCTTTCTTAAAGCATTTCCTTCCTCTCTCCTTCTCCCCTCTTCCTCATCACTTTGCTTCCCTATTCTTACTCTTATCTCTTTTTCCTGTACCTCTCCCCAGAGGAAGGGGTCACTGAACAAGAGAAGGAAAAATAGTAAGTTATTATGGAGAAGTGTCATTTATTGATGAAACAGCACTTTTAAGAAGGCAAACACAGAAAGCCACAAATCTCTTGAGGCCAAACTTCAGAAATTTACAATGTTACCTCTTCTACATTGTATTGGCCAAAAGAACACAGAGCCAGCCCTAAGGGGAGAGGAAGTAGATTCCACCTTTCAATGGGAAGAATAGCAAAGAATTTGCAGCTATCTTTAATCTATACAGCCATCTTTTCTCTCCCATACCGACCTGGTATTTTTTTTTCCATTCTTTCAAGTGATAGAATTTCTCAACAGTCATATAGTATTTGAAATGACAATTCTTAGAAATATTCCAAGTTTTGGACAATTTGGGAAGCTAAAGAAAGACAAATGAAATGGGCAACTTAAGTAGTAATTTATTTCAAAGACATAAATAAACAGAAACATTCATTAGTTTAATTTTTTGTTTTTCTTTTTGTTTTTTGAGATGGAGTCTGGGCTCTGTCACCCAGGCTGGAGTGCAGTGGCGCCATCTTGGCTCACTGGCTCACTGCAACCTCCGACTTCCAGGTTTAAGCAATTTGCCTTCCTCAGCCTTCCTAATAGCTGGGGTTACAGGTGCACATCACCACACCTGACTGATTTTTTGTTGTTTTTAGTAGAGATGGGGTTTCCCCATGTTGGCCAGGCTGATCTTGAACTCCTGACCTCGAGTGATCCACCCACTTCGGCCTCCCAAAGTTCTAGGATTACAGGTGTGAGCCACTGCACCTGGCCTTACTAACTTTTAGTTGATCGGGAATGGATTCAGGAATTTCTGAAATCTGGCAAGCATAAGTATGGAAAAAGGAAGAATGTTAGAAACTTCTGTTTTGTTTTTTCTTTCATTTAGTGATGTCTGGGTCATTCATACTCTCATTTAGAAAATATGTTCGTACTAGTCACAACATTAAAAATAAAACAGTATCTTGATGCAAAGTACCAATTAATCCACTAGGTCACAGACTGTTAATGCTCACAGTTACAACAAACTTTAAGTTGTATACTTAGTTATATTATTTAGAATGATACAACAGTGAATATCCATTTTTGTGAACTGCAAATGTTGGTTGCCGTCATCAGATAAAAAAAAACAATGACTACAGTTATGGAAAGTGATCTGTGCCATATCCATTTGACACTAAAAACAGTGTTGCTTTTGGCCCTTAAATTTTTGTCTACCTTGGAGTTTTGTACTTCCCAGAATCTTCTGCATCCATTGGCAAAAATTAGGACCCCATATGCTCTGAGGATTCAGAGTATACGTGGCTTTCAAGGCTAAAATTGGGATAGTCCCAGACACACAGGGATGTCTGGACACTCTGCCTTGTCCTAGTTTAACAACAGCTACCTTGAAGCCATCCGAAACTATCCTGGAGTAGTATGATAACAGCTATATACTAATTGTTTGTTTTGTTTGGGGGTGGGGTAAAGGAGGACTTGCTATTTCAAATACATTTTGTACTTTTTGAAGATAGGTTTTTTTCCCCTCCCAAATTGACTGCATTACTGTCTTTGAAATAGAACAGGAGTAAAAAAGAACAGTGTTGGCATCCAATTGATGATAAATTCACTTTTCATTTTTGATAAAGAGTGGATGAGGAACCAGAAATTCTCTTAGTCTTGGAGAATTTAAACTGTTTAATAATCTTGTCTTGTATATGCAAAAATCTTCAAACTTCCTACCCTCGCAACCTCCTACTTATGAAAATGGCATTAAATCCTGGAGACAAGATGAAGGTACTACTTCTTAACTACCATGACCTCTGCTGACTTTGCTTCTGTGGAAACCAATAACTTCTCTTTTTCTATAACGCCGGTGGTCACTATTTGAATGAAGTGGGATTCCAAACATTTTGGCATTCAGTATTCTTTCTTCAGTCCAGGTTGGTTTTCATTTTTTAACCACAGGAGATAACAAAGAATGATTAGTAAGTCTGAGGCTCTTGATCAATTTGTCCTTCACAAGTTTGGGTATCAGCTCCTCAGTCTCCTTTTGCCTTCACCATTTACAGGCTTCACTTGTTGCTTGAGTCTGTGTTAAGCTTTTTATGAACCTGTCCTTCTTCTCCTTGAATTATGTGTTTGCACTTTTAAAGTGTTTCTCAAATTTCATTGGTCTGTCTCACAGAATACTGGCACCTTGATGATCCTCTGACACCCTGGCACCTTGTCCTCTGACTTTAGAGCATAAGGAACATTTGGAACTACTTGTCTCATGCGGTCATTTCTGGGTTTAATTTCTGGCTTTAGAAGCTTGTATGCTTCAGCTCGAGGTAACATTTTTTAAGAGATTGTGTACTCTGTGTAAAGGTAGCACCAACTGCACCACTTTGGAATAGGTTTTGATTGACTTTTCCATTCCTTAGAAAGTCAAGGAGTTTCCAGCAACACCAGTAGCACCGAACTGCTGCCTGACTAATGAACTGAACTATGAAAGGTACATAGAAGTAGATAGCCTAGTGAAGCTGGGGTCCTAAGGGAAAGAATGTTGTGGTTTTGGTAGCTTACAGAGGGGTCTAATTTAATATCATATCTAAAATATAATATTTAAAGACTTTATTTTGAAGTAGTATTGATCTATTCGTTTGTCTTCTTCACCAAATGATACAGGTTTTGAAGATCAGGGATTTGAGAAAGGCTTTGCTAGGTGATTTTTCTTCTTCATGTAGCATCTGCAGGGATGATTTAGTGGTGGCTTGTGCAGTTTGGTCGAGAAGTTCCATGTCTGCAGTCTTAAAGATCTCTTCAGATGGCCTCTGCAGCAGGGTACTCAGACTTGTAACATGGTGACTCAGGGCTTTGGAACATCTTGATAGTTCCCTGCAGAGCCACCTAAAATTGCTTTCCTAATGTTCACATTTAATTCTCTCTGTTGCTCCATTTATATTTCTGAGTTACATTTTTTCTTAAAAGTTTTTCTCATATTCTTCATTGTTGTAAAATCTTATAAATGACAGTTTAAAAATTATTAGGAAGTATTTCACATTTATGTGAAATATGAAGAATAATACCGCAAACATATATATTCTATTTCCTAGCCTAAAGAAGACATTACCAATACAGTTGAAGCTAGGATGAAACCAACCCCCAACTTTTTTTGTATTCTCCTTTCCTGATGTAATCACTACCCTTAATTTGGTAGTTGTCATTCTCATGCATTCCTTTATACTTTACTCCTTATGTATGTATCTCTGGTCATATATCTATATCTATATATGCAAATACATGTATCATTTTGCATATTTTAAAATTTATAGATCATACCCTACTATATTCTTTTGTAACTTCCTTTTTGTTATTACAGCATTGTTTGAGAGATTCAACATGTTGATAAAAATAGCTCTAGGCTGTGAGGGTCAGATCATGCCTGTAATCTCAGCACTTTGGGAGGTTGAGGCAGGTGGATTGTTTGAGGTCAGGAGTTTGAGACCAGCCTGGCTAACATGGTGAAACCCCATCTGCACTAAAAATACAAAAATTATCCAGGCATGCTACTTGGGAGGCTGAGGCAGTAGAATCACTTGAACCCAGGAGGCGGAAGTTACAGTGAGCCAAGATTGCACCACTGCAGTCCACCCTAGGCAACAGAATGAGCCTCTGTCTCAAAACAGCAGCAATAACAAAAAACCTCTAGTGCTTTCATTTTCATTATCATTTAGTGTTCCATAGTATAAATATAATTGCTTATTTATACATCCCCCCCATTTGTGGAAATTTAGGTTATGTTCACTTTTTTACTATTACATACATTGCTGCTATGAACATTTTAGTATATCTCATATTGCTATTAGAACATTTTTTTAAAAGTTTGTTTCCTTGTGCATGTGAGTGTTTCTCTAGGGCAGAGGTCACCATCCTTTTTCTGTGAAGGTCCAGATTGTAAATATCTTACATGTGCAGTTCATACAGTCTCTGTCAGTTACTCAACACTGCGATTTCAATGAGAAGGCAGAGATAATATAAGTAGGTATTGCTGTGTTGCAATAAAACTTTTAAGAGCAGTGACATTTGAATTTCATGTAATTTTCATGTGTCATGAAACATTCTTTTGACTTTTTCCCTCCAGTCATTAAAAATATAAAAGCCATTTTAAGCTTATGAGCCTCTTAAAAACAGGCAGCAGGCCAAATATGTCTGGGCTATAGTTTTCTTTTCTTTTTTTCTTTTCAGACTGTCTTGCTGTGTCACCCAGGCTGGAGTACAGTGGCATGATCTTGGCTCACTGCAGCCTCCACCTCCTGGTTCAAGCGATTTTTGTGCCTCAGCCTCCCGAGTAGCTGGGATTACAGGCGTGCGCCACCATTCCTGGCTGATTTTTGTGTTTTAAGTAGTGACATGGTCTCACCATGTTGGCCAGGCTGTTGTCGAACTCCTGGCCTCAAGTGATCTGCCTGCGGTGGCCTCCCCAAGTGCTAGAATTACAGATGTGACCCGCTGCACCCGGCCTGGGCCATAGTTTTCTGACACCTGACCTAGAGTGTTGCTTAGCAATGGAGTGATTGGGTCCTCGGGGATGTGCAATTTCAAGTTCAATAGGTATTGCCAAATCGATCTCCTAAGTGGTTTCAGTAGCCATTTTTAGGTTTTCCTGTTTCCTATTTCTAGTCATCATCGCCCAGTGTAGTGATGTTTTAATTTCTGCTAGTTTCATGGGGTTATCGGACAGCTCATATCTATCATTCTAGCTTTTTGGGTGGCTAAGGCAAGAGGATTGCTTGAGGTCAGAAGTGAAGACCAGCCTGAGCAGCATAGTGAGACTCTGTCTTTATAAAAATAAAAAAATCAGCTGGTTGTGGTGGTACATGCCTGTAGTCCCAGCTCCTCAGGAGGCTGAGGCAGGAGGATCCCTTCAGCCCAGAGTTTGAGACTGCAGTGAGCCATAAGTGCACCACTGTATTCTAGCCAGAGGGACCAAGAAGGACCCCATCTGAAAACAAAACAAAACATAACAGGCCGGTCACGGTGGCTCAGGCCTGTAATTTCAGCACTTTGGGAGACCGAGGCAGGTGGATCACTTGAGATGAGGAGTTTGAGACCAGCCTGGCCAACATTGCAAAAACCCATCTGTACTAAAAATACAAAAAATTAGCAGTGTGGTGGTGTGCTCCTGTAGTTCCAGCTACTTGGGAGACTGAGGCAGGAGATTGCTTGAACCTGGGAGTCAGCCGAGATTGAGCCATTATACTCCAGCCTGGGCAACAGCATGAGACTGCATCTCAAAACAAAAAACAACCGATTTGAAGTGAGGTTGAGTAACTTCTGTATTTTTTTAAAAAGTATTCATCGTATATTTAACATTCAAAAAATATTTATTGAGTGCCAACCTAGTGTTAGTCACTATTCTGTGTGCTTGTGATACATTGTAAACTAAATAGCCTATGAATATCTTTTGTGTGTGTGTGTGTGTGTAAATTTGGATTTGCTCTTTTCTGAGTTGCTTTTTCCTATCTTCTGCCCATATTTTCTTTCTGTTAGAATGTTGGCATTCTTTATATGTTCTGTATAGTAACACTTGGTTGGATTG
The DNA here is from genome assembly GCA_004027715.1 of Plecturocebus donacophilus. Classification (NCBI taxonomy): domain Eukaryota; kingdom Metazoa; phylum Chordata; class Mammalia; order Primates; family Pitheciidae; genus Plecturocebus; species Plecturocebus donacophilus. The sequence continues at coordinate 47,008 of PVKP010016273.1, forward strand.
TATAGATTGAACGTATCTGTTACCAAATTATTATTTGTCTTATTTTTTTAAAGAATGGAATAATTTTATAAACATAATTGTTTAATGCAGTCGTTTGTGTTTCCTTTAATGTCTTCTTTTTGTTTGTTTGTTTAATGGCTTCTTTTTTGTGGTTTAAGAAATTCTTTAGTCTTATCTGTATTATAACTTTATTTTTTTGTTTTATTAGTTAATGTTCCTTTCTTTATTTTTTTGTGTCAGTATAGGAAAGGGCCAATCAGCTATATAGACTGGGGGAAACAGAATTGGAAAATCTATTTGTAGTTTATGTATTCCTTATATTTTCTTTAAATTTTTAACTTTTTATTTTGAAATAATTTTGCATTTATAGGAAAGTTGTAAGACTAGTACAAATAATTTCCTATATGTCCTTCACTTGTTACTTCTGATAGTAACATTTACCAGCACTGCTTTATCGTATTCTCTTTTTCTAGCTATATATAGTTTCACAAGTGCACTTACACCTAGATGGTATAGCCTGCTACACACTTAGGCTGTATGGTATAGCCTGTTGCTCCTGGGCTACAAAACTGTACAGCATATTATTGTATTGAATACTGTAGCTAGTTGTAAACACAATAAGTATTTATATATCTAAACATACCCAAACAAACTTAGAAAAGGTACAGTAAAAATGCAGTGTTATGATCTTATGGGACCTCCATCATACATGCTGTCCATCTTTCACTGAAACATTGCTATGCAATGCATAACTATATGTGTGTGTGTGTATAAATGCACACACACTTTTTTTTAACTCTTTGAAAGTAAATTTCAGACATGCTGCTCATTTAACCCTAATTACTTTATTGTATAACTTACCCCTACTTTTGTTTAGGAAGTATACATTCTCTTAAATTACTACAGTGTAATGATAAAAATCGGAAGACATTTATGCAGCCAACAAACATATGAAAAAAAGTTTATTGTCACTGAACATTAGAGAAATGCAAATCAAAACCACATTGAGATACCATCTCATGCCAGTTAGAATGGTGATCATTAAAAAATCAGGAGACAACAGATGCTGGAGAGGATGTGGAGAAATAGGAATGCTTTTACACTGTTGGTAGGAGTGTAAATTAATTCAACCATTGTGGAAGACAGCGTGGTGATTACTCAAGGATCTAGAAACAGAAATTCCATTTGACCTAGCAATCTCATTACTGGGTATATACCCAAAGGATTATAAATCATTCTTTTATAAAGATGCACACACACGTATGTTCATTGCAGCACTGTTCACAATAGCAAAGACTTGAAACCAACCCAAATGCCCATCAGTGATAGACTAGATAAAGAAAATGTGGCACATATACACCATGGAATACTATGCAGCCATAGAAAAGATGAGTTCATGTCCTTTGCAGGGACGTGGATGAAACTGGAAACCATCATTCTCAGCAAACTGACACAAGAACAGAAAACCA
>PVKP010016274.1:0-14473 GCA_004027715.1 Plecturocebus donacophilus
AAAAAAAAAAAAAAAAAAAAAGCCTCACAGCTAAAAAGGATTCACCATCAGACTATGCCTGTGATACCCATACACATTGGGTGAATTCTTCTCTTTTCAAGGTCCCAAGATATCTTGAGATTTCTCAAGATATTTCTTTTTTTCTGAAGACAGAGTCTCACTCTGTTGCTCAGGCTGGGGTGCAGTGGTGCAATTTTGGCTCACTGCAGCCTCTGCCTCCCAGGTTCAAGTGATTCTCCCACCTCAGTCTCCGAAGTAGCTGGGACTACAGGTTTACATCACCACTCCTGGTTAATATTTGTATTTTTTGGTAGAGATAGGGCTTTACCATGTTGGCCAGGCTGGTTTTGAACACCCTGACCTCAAGTGAACTGCCCACCTCAGTCTCCCAAAGTGCTGGGACCCCTTTTATTTTATTCTTGTTAACATTTTTAAATAGAGGCGGGATCTCACTATGTTGCCCAGACTGGTCTCAAACTCTTGGACTCGAGTAATCCATCTGCCTCAGCCTCCCAAAGTGATGGGATTACAGGCTTGAGCCACCAAGCCTGGCCCCCAAGGGTCTCTTTATGGGCTCTATAAAGTCAACTTCAGTTCCTAAAAGCAGTCTGGTCATACCTGAAGATACACCATTTCAGTTAAAGCCTTGGTAAAATTACCAGTGTCTCCAATGTGGTCTGTTATGAAAGAAAATGTATTTTTATTGAATTTATGCAAATAACTATATTGTCCTAAAATAAGAATACTCACAAATAGCCTGGCGCGGTGGCTCACACCTGTAATCCCAGCACTTTGGGAGGCTGAGGTGGGCAGATCACTTGAGGTCAGAAGTTGGAGACCAGCCTAGCCAACATGGTGAAACCCCATCTCTACTAAAAATACAAAAATTAGCCAAGTGTGGTGGTGTGCACCTGTAGTTCCAGCTACTCAGGAGGCTGAGGCAGGAGAATCATTTGAACCAGGAGGTAGAGGTTGCGGTGAGCCAAAATCGTGCCACTGTACTCTGCACTCTGGCCTGACTGACACAGCAAGACTCCATCTTAAAAAAAAAAAAAGAATACTCACAAATAGTTAGCAAATTTTGGAGAAATCAGGTAGAGAGAAAGGCAAATGTTTCAATTTTGCTCACAAAAGTGTATTTTATCCAGTTGCTGTGACAAAAGAAAAAAAACTTTTTGACTGAAAAACAAAATGTGAAAAGAATTAGCAATGTTTTGAATTTTTTAAGTCATAAAAATCACTCCTGTCTTCTCTCAGTTTAGTCCCATGTAAATAATTCTTGCTCTGCTTGATGTTGGGTTAGCAATCTTCATGAATGCCTCAGGTTTTTATTAGAGTTCTAGAAATTTTTACTTAGTCCAATGGTATGATCTCTGAAGTTACCAGAAACCTGTGTTCAAGAGTACTTGTCAGGGTCTTTTCCAAAAATTTCCTTAAAGAAGAAACAAATTTTGGACCATAACTGATTATAAACTACTTTCTTAAAAAAAGAATCAAACTAAGGCCGGGCACAGTGGCTCATGCCTGTAATCCCAGCACTGTGGGAGGCTGAAGCCGGCGGATTACCCGAGGTCGGGAGTTCAAGACCAGCCTGATCAACATGGAGAAACTCGGTGTCTACTAAAAATACAAAATTAGCCAGGCGTGGTTGCAGGCACCTGTAATCCCAGCTACTCAGGAGCCTGAGGCAGAATCACTTGAACCTGGGAGGCAGAGGTTGTGGTGAGCCGAGATTAAGCCATTACACTCCAGCCTGGGCAACAAGAGTGAAACAACATCTCAAAAAAAACAAAAAAAACCCACAAACAAGAATCAAAGTAAAACAAAAATTGTCTGTGGATGATAAAAAAAAAAAAAAAAGTCTTAGAATAGCCATGGTTAAAGATGAAATTGACTAGGACATTTGGTTGTGTGGCATACAACAGTTTTTCATAATAATTATGATAATAACATACTGATAACATATACTAAGACATATCAGACTTTTAGGAATCTCATACAATTTTGGAACACATTAATAATACATTTTTATAAATACAACTCAAAGTTCAGCATCATTGCTTCTTTGACAGTACTTTCCGTATGACTTTGACATACCAAGTAAGCCTGATGTGTCTCTTTTGGACTTGCAGAGGTTCTGGTTATGCCCAAGTCAGCTTGAGTCAAAAATACTTAATTTTTGAATTTGAAATTTAATTTTGGGAAGTATCTCAAACATTAAAGGTTTAAAACACTTGTTATAAAAATAAGAAAGATTTAAAACACATGATCAAAATAGAATCACAGGTCACTACAAAATAATGATAATTCATTTTAGCCAAAATGATAATTCAAAGATTTCAAAAAGCAAAAAAACCACTCTGATAGAGGAGATTCAGTTCTCAGTCAAGAGACCTAATAAAGACAGCATGGGACAAACTCCCCTGTTACCTTTTCTTTGCCATTAATGCAAAAGTTAATATACCTTTTACCTTATTAATACCACATTACATTGTTATTCAAAGAAGAAAAACAAATTTTACGTTTAGGCCCCAGGCACAGTGGCTCATGCCTATAATCCCAGCCCTTTGGGAGGCCAAGGGTGGTGGATGACTTAAGCTCAGACATTCAAAACCAGCCTAGGCAAAACCATGTCTCTACAGAAGATACAAAAATTAGCTGGGCATGGTGGCGCATGCCTATAGTCCCAACTACCTGGGGGGCTGAGGTGGGAGGATTGCTTGAGCCTGGGAGGTCAAGGTTGCAGTGAGCCAAGATTGCACCACTGAATTTTATTCTGGGTGACAAAGTGAGACCCTATCTAGAAAAAAGAAAAAACTTATGTATTAGTCAATTAGCAATCATCCAATCTCAGTCAGCTTTGGCCACACAAGACAAGATTTCCATAAACCTTCAATAATCGCTCACCATTTTCTATTAAAGAGCAGATCAATGCTCTGATAAAACCCTGTTGTTCCAATACAGGAGTCCAGACTCTGGCCTTACATGAGTGTGCTTTTGATATTAATACTCATGTTTTAGAAAACTTATAAATGATCTCCTTCTGATTTTTTTTTTGAGATGGAGTTTTGCTCTTGTTGCCCAGTCTGGAGTACAGTGGCACCATCTAGCTCACTGCAACCTCTGCCTCCAAGGTACAAGCAATTCTCCTGCCTCAGCCTACCAAGTAGCTGAGATTACAGATGCCCACCACCATGCCCAACTAATTTTTGTATTTTTAGTAGAGACAGGGTTTCACCATGTTGGCCAGGCTGGTCTCGAACTCCTGATCTCATGATCCACCTGCCTCAGCCTCCCAGAGTGCTGTGATTACAGGAAGCCACCACACCTGGCCATTTCCTTCTAATTTTAAACAACTTGGTCACATGTAAAATTTCTTTTATGAGATTAATCTTCCACAGACCTTCTATAATTTGCTTAAATCTTCAGTTTTGTCCTATACTTCCTTTTTATTTTGGCATTCTACCTTAGGACAAAAAGGTACTTCTCTTTCCCATTATCATTCTGACTATATGAAGTTCTCTCTCGTGCAAAAGAAAAATTCCTCTTTTTCAACTCTCTTTACCAAAAACACATCTGACTTTCTTTATACACTCTAAATATAATTGTTTCTTTTGTATCAAGTAGTTATTAACTACAATTTCCACTCTTAGTAACCCGAATTTCCAGTGAAAAACCTAGGAAGTAAGTAATTTTGAGCTGTTTTCTACCACCATTTGTAATTGAAATAATTTTATAATTTCTACAAAGATGGCTCCTCAATTTTTTAACAGATCTAAATATATTTAGCTTTTCTATACCATATAAATGACTCAGACATTTTATGATGACCTATTACTTTATTTAGCATAACATATGTTATTGAAAACACTTTTAAAACTATGAAATGTTCATTTATAAACTTTTATCTCATTTATTTAATTTTTTCATTCATAGCAATTTTTCCTGAATCGTTCAGGCAAATTTTTTTTTTTTTTTTGGTAGAACAAAAAACAAAGCTAGCCATCATCAACTTATTTCTTTGGTAATCATTTCTATGGCCTGTGAATGTCAGCCTCCCAAGCAACGGAGACTACAGGCATTCTCCACCATGCCCAGCCTGGCTTCTTGTTTGTTGTTTTTTGGTAGAGGCGAGGTCTTGCTATTTTGCGCAGGCTGGTCTCAAACTCCTGGCCTTAAGTGATCCTCCCATCTTAGCCTCCTGAATAGCTGGGATTACAGATGCAAGCCGCCATGCTCAGCTCTTGAATCTCATTAGGTAAGGTTGACACTATGAATACTCATTTTGCATCCACATATCCACCTTCCTATCCATTCACCCATATTCATTCATCCATCCATCATTCACCAAACATCTATTCAGCATGTATTTTAGGCCATGAGTCAAGGAATAGATCAGATCCTTCCCTGATCTGAAAGAGTTCTGTGGCTGATTAGGGGAGAAGCTGGCAGTCCTGATAATTCTTTTTTTTTTTTAGACAGGGTCTTACTAGCCCAGGCTGGTATGCAGTGGCATAGTGGCATGATCATGGCTCACTGCAACCTTGACCTCCTGGGCTCAGGTGACCTCCCCCCAACCTCAGCCTCCCAAGTAGCTAGGATTACAGGTACATGCCACCATGCACAGCTTTTTTTTTTTGGTTGTAGAGGCAGAGTCTCACCATGTTACCCAAGCTGGTCTGGAACTCCTTGAGCTCAAGTGATCCTCCTGCCTCAGCCTCCCAAAGTGCTGGGATTATAGACATGAGCCACCATGCCTGACCAGCCCCTGAGAATTCTGTTCAATTCAGCAAATACTTCTGGGTCACCCCCTGGTACCAGTGGGAAGTAGGAATGAAGCGAGGCTGCCCTCAGGAAGCTCCCAGTCAATGGGGCAGCCAGATCTGGGCCCAACAGCTGAGTGTAAGGCCAGCTGTAAGAAAGGCTAAGATGGAGATGAGGTCACACCTGTGGGGAAGGGGAATGCAGAGCGTACTGTGGGGAAAACAGCAATTTCAAAAAGCAGAGATATGGAAGGTGGGAAGAGCAGGAAGCATGAACCCCATGGACCTCTCACCTAGTCCAGGACCAGAGGGCCACAGACTACCTGGAATGTGTGTTTCATGAGGGCAGCACCTGGAAAAGGACCCAGCATGTAGTAGGTGCTCAGTTAATACTCAGTAAGTGGATGTTCTTTCCCACACCCCAAGCTGCTTGCCTTAAAGTCCTACTTGAAAGGCTGGAAAAGCGAGTCACAAGCAACACTTGTCCTAGATAGGAAAAGTGTGGGGAGGGGGTGAAAATCAAGATTTGAGGCATACCTGATGCAGACCTCCGTGGATCAGAGGGGCCCTAGTCCCAGCTCATCCACCAACTTGCCACATGACTTTGAGCAAGTCACCTCACCTTCAGATGCCTCCACTGAAAAAGAATACAAGGGTTAGTGGAGATGACCCTTGTGAGGGGCCTGTTATTTGGAAGTGACAGTATTATGACTTTTTTCCTAACTCCCTCCTATACAGAAACTCACCCAAGAATATTTAAAGCAGCTGGCAATCAAAAAGCAGCAGCACGTTGACAACATAACCCAGATAGAAGACGCCACTGAGAAGCTCAAGGTGAGTGGACGTTTCTTCCTCATTCCCATGGAGAGGCTCACATTTCCCCCCAGACACAAGGGACCCCCAATACAGAGCCAATGAAAAATAAAAACCAACTGCGAAGGGGCAGATCGGGTTTGGTGGGGCCTGGAGATTCTATAATTCAGGGTTCTGTAGAAAAAGAACACCAAATTACAGACAAAATTAGGTGTAAGACCATGGAGCGGCCCTGAGCTTTGGTTTCCTTTGCTTTGTGGCAAACCTCTGGTTCCTTAGAGTCATCTGCCACTCTCTTGGAAGAACGAGTCCATTATCCCAAATTGCCTTAAACAAAGCAAAATCTAGCTTAAGGAATATGCAGGTATCTCTAATTCCACTGCCATACTGAAAGAAAGCGAGTAGGGCATAGCTCGGTTCCACAAGTAGGTACTTTCTTCACTCTCTTTTCATAATGATGTTGAGTGGATTTCCCTGTGGATTTTAAATGGGAAGTTGAGGCTGACATTATTCTAACTAACCGTGACGAACTTGTGTTTGCAGGGGCTCAGGGGCCTCACATCCTCTGTTGCTCCCTCCTCACAGTGAGGGCTGGGGTGGGAGGCCCTCCTGGGGCCTGCCCCACTGAGAGTTGGAAAAATCTTTGCTCTATACTTTGGGAGGCCAAGGCTGGAGGATTACTTGAGCCCAGGAGTTCGGGACCAGACGAGGCAAGATAGTGAGACCCCCATCTCTACTAAAAATTAAAAAAAAAAAAAAAAAAAAGGTGAGGCATGGTGGTGCTTGCCTGCAGTTCCAGCTGTTTGAAAGGCTGAGGTGGGAAGATCGCCTGGTCCCTGAAGCTTGAGGTTGCAGTGAGCTAGGATCACATCACTGCGCTCTAGCCTGGGCAACAGAGCAAGATTCTACCAAAAAAGAAAAAAGGAACCCCCGGCTACTTCACATAAAGAGGAGTGGCTCTGACCATGGGAGCAGCTGTCACCGGTTTTTCCTGTGACCACGCCAAGCAACAGAGTTGGCTCCCACATTTGCCTAACGTCCATTCTCTGTCGGGTGTCTCCGTGACAGTTTGCTAGTATGCTGAGGATGTTTGTGGTTCACACCTGTGGCCCCAGCTTAGTCATTAATAGTGTCCCTCGTGTCTTCAGGAACAGAACTCTGGGCTTGGAGGATAAACAGTACCAAAGGATTTGGAAAGTGAAAGCTGTCAAGTTGGAAGGGCTGGGGGCGGTGCTGGGGCTGTTCAGCCTGAATATCCAGCTCCCTGTTTGCAAATCCCTGAGCAGATGTGGTTTGAGGGCCCCCAGGGAAAGAATTAGGACCCATGTGGAGGGTCTAAGGCTTCCCTGGGCCACATTGAAAGAATTGTCTTGGGTCACACATAAAATACACTAACACTAACAGTAGCTGATGAGCTAAAAAGAGAAAAAAAGAAAAAATCCCCCAAAAACTCATGATGTTTTAAGAAAGTTTACAGATTTGTGTTGGGTCACATTCAAAGCCGTCCTGGGCCACACGCAGCCTGCAGGTTACAGGTTGGACAAGCTTGGCCTGAGGAATGAGGAATCGTTCTCTTTTGACCCTTCTCTAACTTTTTAACTTTGTATAGATTCAGAGAAGTTGCAAAACTAGTAGAGTTTTGTGTACCTTGACCTAGTTTGCCCCAAGGGTTACTTGTTATATAACTATAGCACACTATCCAAAAAAAAAAAAAAAATGGATGGTATGTGTGTATGTTTTATGTCATCTTATCACATAGATAGATTTGCATAATCACCACTGCAATCAAAATGCAGGCTGTTCCATCATACCTACATCTATGGTAGGTATTTGCCATAGATGTCCCATACATCCTGGGTTGTGAGCATGCCCCTTCAGAGCACTGTGACATGAGCATCTTCAGAGGATTCTATGAGTTTCAGTAGCTCCAGACTCATTTTCATATTATTTTTCAGTTTTGAGGTCCATGAATTTGGACTCCGACCCTGCTTATAATGCAAATTTGTTGTTTCATTTGTTTTGCTGGTGATTTTCTCTTCACCCATGACCCTGGATAGATGACAGATTCCTTTTCCCTTCCCTGGGCCAGTGGGTGGAGTTTTTCTGGTGTCTAGTTGATGAATGGAGCAGCTCTTTGTGGATCTGGCTTGATGCAGGTCACTCCTTTCCCACTCTTGATGGAATGTGGCCAGGTACCCTGTGTTCCCCTGGATGGCCAGGCCCCATTGTGGTGTGGCTTTCACCTGCATGCACCTCTGGTTCCACTCCTTCCAGGTCTCTTAGCTTCAGCTCCTGCCGGGTCACTCACACTGTGTTTCCTCTTTGGTTTTGGCATCAGTGAATTTCCTTTGTTTGTTAGTTTTATTTTGTTTTTGTTTGTTTGTTTTTTGAGACAGAGTCTCTATCTGTCACCAAGGCTAGAGTACAGTGGCGCAATCTCAGCTCACTGCAACCTCCGCCTCCCAGGTTCAAGTGATTCTCCTGCCTCAGCCTCCCGAGTAGCTGGGACTACAGGCATGTGCCACCATGCCCAGCTAATTTTAGTATTTTTAGTAGAGATGGGATTTCACTATGTTGGCCAGGCTGGTCTCGAACTCTTGACCTCAAGTGATCTGTCCACTTTGGCCTCCCAAAGTGCTGTGTTTGTTTTATTTGGAACTTAGTAATATAGTTTTGAAATTTGCTTATTTTATCAGCATTTCTCTGTGTTTGAAGTAGAAAGGGGGATTTTCCATGTCAGCTCCTCCCTTATTAACCAAAACCATAGGTTGCTTTATATATGGAATTTTGTTATTATTTGTTCAGGATCATAACACTTTTCTATGTCATTAAAGGTTCTCTTTCAATGTCAGTATCAAAGGCTGTATATTCCATTATATGAATCGCCTGTGATTCATTAAGGTAGTTACCTAATTTCTAGACAGTTTGATAAATATTTTTGGCACCTTGATTTATTTCCTTCAAGACACAATCCTAGAAGTGAAACATCTCCAATAAGCATAAACGTGTGTAAGTATCCCAGTGCCTTCTGTTGAATTATGGCAGGCGTAGTTTGTGGCAGAGAGGTCTGGGGCAACCGTGTGGCTCCATTCTTATTTACATAGAGGCAGCACTAGGGGAAAGTCCACTCATTTGCCTGAAAACTAATCCATAAAGCAGGTCTGTAAACATATTAAAATCAGTAAAATGTAATACGTGGTCCAAAGTCTGTTGTTCAGAAGCCAATAACCCGGCCCAACCAGTTCCTTCCAGAGAACAATTAAGGACTTGGTCATTAATTCCCAGCTAATACCCATTAAGTGATTTTCTCTTATATCCTTGTTAATAGGCTGATTACCTCTCCCATCATGCCATCTCAGGCAGTGTCATGATTTAAATGTTTGTCCTTTCCGAAGCTCATATTGAAACGTAATCCCCAATGTGCCAGTATTGAGAGGTTATTGAAGAGGTGACTAGGACATGAGATCTTGATTGGGTCACAGGGGCTCTGCCCTCATGAATGGACTAATCTATTCATGGAGTAATAGATGAAAGGATTATCACTGGAGAGGGGTTATCACAGAAGAGAGACCTGAACTAGCATGTTAGAGTGCTCAGCTCCCCCTCACCATCCAATTCCCTGTGCCACCTTGGGACCATGCAGAGTCTATACATTAGGCCATTCTTGCATTGTTGTACAGAAATAACTGAGGCTGGGTGATTTATAAAGATAAGTGCTTGAATTGGCTCACAGTTCTGCAGGCTGTACAGGAAGGGTGGTGCTGGCATCTGCTCGGCTTCTGAGGAGGCCCCAGGAGGCTTTTACTCATGGTGAAGATAAGCAGGAGCAGGCGTTTCACATGGCAAGAGTGAGAGCAAGAGGTGGGGAGGAGTCACACACTTCTCAACAGCCAGAGCTTGTGAGAATTCACTCACCACCGTCAGGACAGCTCCAAGGGGATGGTGCCAAACCGTTCATGAGAAATTCACCCCTGTGATCCAATCACGTCCCACCAGGCCCCACCTGCAACACTGGAGATGACAATTCAACATGAGATTTGGGAGGGGCGGGGGACAAATATCCAAATTCTGTCTTTACCAGCAGGAAGTCCCTCACCAGATGTGGCTCCTTGATCTGGGACTTAGCCTCCATAATTGTAAGAATAAATCCCTTTTTGTTATAAATTACCTAGTTTCTGGTATTCTGCTATAAGCAACAGGAAACAGACCAAAAGGGGGGCCAGTACATCCAGGTGTAGGGAAAATTCAACACATGGCCTTCTACCCTAACTTTTTACTCAAACTGGGATTAGATGACAAAATAGCAGAGTGGCTATGTTCTTCTTTCAGAATCTTCCAAATTTTATACAGTGAGCTTTTGATACTCTCGTAGTAATATATGTAATATTATATATATTATATCATATTCACAGACTCTCTGAAGGGTCCCAAGGTGGCACAGGACATTGAATGGTGAGGGGGCTGAGCACTTTTAACATGCTAGTTCAGGTCTCTCTTCCACTCCTTATAAAGCACCAGTCCCACTCCAGTGATAACCCTTTCATATTATATTATATATGATCTATAACATATGTTATATATTTATATATTATATATATTTTATATATATGTATATATGATTGGTTAGTGTCAAACTGAATCCAGATATAGTTAGGGATTTAGAATGTCAAAGCTGAGGCCGGGCATGGTGTAATCTCAGCAATTTGGGAGGCTGAGATGGGCAGATCCTCTGAGGTCAGGAGTTCGATACTAGCCTGTCTAACATAGTCAAACCCTGTCTCTACTAAAAATAAAAAAATTATCTGGGCATGGTGGCACATGCCTGTAATCCCAGCTACTAGGGAGGCTGAGGCAGGAGAATTGCTTGAACCCAGGAGGCAAAGGTTACAGTGAGCTGAGATCACACCATTGCACTCCAGCCTCGGTGACAGAGCAAGACACCATCTCAAGCAAACAAACAAAGAATGTCAAAGCTGAAAGGCCCTTAGAGATGGGGGCATCCAGGAAAAGGAAATAATTTGTCATTGGTCACATAGCAAGGTAGGACCTGGGACCACAGCTCCATTCATCCAAGAAATCCACTCAGGAAGATAGAAGCCACTTTGAGGGTTTCAGACAGAGAGGATTAATGCAGGGATTGGTGATACAAGCATGGAAGAGGATGAAAAGCTAACCAGAAGGTGGTGAGGCAGTTAGCACCCACAGGACGCCATGTCCACCCCTGGGTTGGTGTTAGCAGAGTGCAGGGGCCAAGGCTACCTGGACAGAAGCTGGAACCAGAATGGGCCTGTCCTTGGGAGCTGGAAGATGGAGGCAGCCATTCCTGGAGCCACTGCCCTGGTAGGAGGGGTGCCCTGGCCGCTCCCTTGCCCTCACCCCCTAATCCTCCTCTAGTTCCCCCTCCCATTGACTAAAGCCAGCCTGAAGGAGAATCCTGAAAATGCAGTGTACAGGGCTCAGCCCCTCTGCCCTGTAGAGCAGAGCCGGGAATGGGCAGGAAAGGGAGCTGAGACACAGGGGCCCAGCCTAGCACCAGACCCAGAACCCCTGTGGGTGGAATAAAGAGCCTCAGTTGCTGGCTCTGTGCCTTTCTCTGTGACCCACAGGATCTGTAGGAACCGAGCCATGGTTTAGGATCAAGGGACCAGTGGGGTGACATGAACCAGCCTGTGCCAGACTGGGAATGAAAAGATGGGGACCCTGGCAGGCCATGCTGCTGACCTTTGACAATGCCACTGGTGTCCATCCCCCCTGCAGGACAGGCAGTCCACTCCCTGCCTGCCATTGCCACCATATTAGAGTCTAAACAGTCCCCAGACTAACATGGTCTGGGCAAGGGTGGACAGCACGCCTCTTTCCCTGGTGGTGCACCTCGTGAGAGGCATTCATGGCAGGGTTGTTGGAAGCCATACTGAGTTTTCACCAAAACAGCACCCTCCGTTTGGCTTCTCACTCTCCCCGGGACTGAGAGGTGGATTCACATAGCAGCCTACACTCTGTGCCAAATCCCTCAGCCTCCCCTAACCGGGGCTTCCTGTCTGGTCAGCTTCTTTCTCTTCCACAGTCCTTAGACTCTGCACAGCTAGACTCCATCAGGCCCTCGCCCAGCCACTAGCTCTCTTCAAACTCCAGCTCAGTTCAGCTGGGATCAGTTTCACTTTGAACCAAGGGGACCCAAACCTGATGACGTACTTCCTTGTTTCATGACCAGGATATTCTCTCGGTCTCTTTCTCTCTCCCCACTCCCTTCTCTCTCTCTACCCCTTTCTGACCATATTGCGTAATCAGCCTCATCTGCTTACACATGAAGTTTTCTGGTGGCTGTTTTCCTACTGGTTATCCTTGTGCTGAGAGTTAGAACGAGGTATAGTGTCATGAAGCTTCTTTTGTATTTTCTGCTTAACAAGGTGGAACTATTAAAAACTGCTTATATCCTTGTTAATGGGCTGATTACCATACTTGGTTGGGAGGAGATCTTCGCTCTCTTGGTTTCTCTACAAAGGTCCTCTGTGTACTTGTGTTACCTCAACATGTGTTCATAAATCAAGAGTTTGAAATACATTTTCTTAGAAAAAAACAAAACAAAAAAAGAAATACATTTTCTTTTCTTTATTTGGACATTCAGTAAAACACATTTGTGTCCAGGCTCAGTGACCCATTGCAACCATATAAATGTGGACTATTCCAAGGCTAGCTTAAAGCCAGTATAATCTATAGGCCAGTGGTATGAGCTAGCCTCTGAACCTATCCAAGCCTGGAGCATTGGATAGGAAACACAGATTTAGAGAACCCATCTCCTGTTTGCTGCCAAACCACATGCTGTCCCGCTAAGAAGAGAACATGGTATCACGGGAGCCTGCTCACCCCTCGTGACTGGCTGGGTGCTGGGGTCATTCTGCTATGTGGATTATACAGATGTTTGGGCTGAGGAAGGGGGCTGACCTGTGTCTTTTTTTTTTCCAATGTACAAATAATACATGAACAAATGTTCATTTTTAAAAATTTAAATAATAGTATAGTATGGAACTATATAAAGTACAAAGTGAGAGCCCCTCTTTCTCCATCTGCCAGTCCCATGCCTCTTACCAAACATGACCACTACTAACAGACATTTTAATTGCACTTCCAAATATATAGATGCACACATCGCTCCATATACAGGTTTTGTTTTATTATGTTTTACATAAATTTGGATCATCTTGCATGTATTACTCTGCAGCTTGTTCTTTTTCATCTGTTTTTTTGGAGAACTTTCCATGCTAGGACACATAGGTCTACTGCATTTTTTTGGTTTTTTATTTTTGAGATAGAGTCTTGCTCTGTTGCCCAGGCTGGAGTGCAGTTGTGTGATCTTGACTCACTGTAACCTCCACTGCCTGGGGTCAAGCAATTCTCCTGCCTCAGCTCCCTACTAGCTGGGATTACAGGCATACACTACCATGCCTGGCTAATTTTTGTATTTTTAGTAGAGACGGGGTTTTGCCACGTTGGCCAGCTGGTCTCAAACTCCTGACCTCAAGTGATCTGCCTGCCTTGGCCTCCCAGAATGCTGTGATTACAGGCGTGAGTCACCATGCCCGACCTACTGCGTTGTTTTTGTTGTTATGTTTTCTTCTTTGTTTTTATATGATGATAAAATATGGTATAACATAAAATTTGCCATTCTAACCATTTTTAAGTATTCAATCCAGTGGTGTGAATTATATTCACAGTGTTGCACAGCCATCCCCTTTGTCTATTTCCAAAACTTTTTTGTTATCCCAACCAGAAACTCTGAAACCATCAAGCAATTATACCCCATTTCCCCTCTCCCAGCCCTTAGTAGCCTCGACTCTACTTTCAGTCTCTATGAATTTGCCTGGCCTAAATATTTGATGTAAGTGGAATGATAAATCATTTGTCCTTTTGTGTCTTGCTTATTTCACTGGGGATGATGTCTTCAAGGTTCATCCATGTTGAAGCACGCATCAGCACAATGCATTCTTGGTAATCGCTATACATTATTTCATTGTACGAATGTAGCACAATTTATATAATTAACTTATATACACATCCTATATAGAAAATTGTACCAGATATTTCATGGTTAACAACTGTCTGAGGCTGGTGCACAGGGGGGATAAAATAATTTACCAAGACGGTATTGAGTTTAGAAAGGCAGATTTATTTAGAGAAAATAGAAAATTAGAGAAAAGGGAGAGATACATTGCAAGGGAGCAGCGGGAGAGACGGCAGAAAGAAGGCAGGGGGCTGGAGGGGGAGTTTTTGAAGGTTTGCTGCTTGAGCTGAATGCCTGCAGACAGGATGTCTGGGTGCAGGTGGACTGTGGGCTGAACGCCTGTAACAGGATGTATGAGTGCTAGTGAGCTGTTTGTGGTTGACCCTGTTCCTCAGAACATTCGCTCCCCACTACCCTTGTTTCTGTTTCTGCCAGTGAAGCCCATTTTTCAGTTTTTTTTTTTTTTTTTGATTTTGCATAACAAGTTTATTTTTTTAAAGGCCTATAGACAATAAACAAAGTAATCGGATCTTAACTTCTGTCCTAGAATTGTTCTG
The DNA here is from genome assembly GCA_004027715.1 of Plecturocebus donacophilus. Lineage (NCBI taxonomy): Eukaryota > Metazoa > Chordata > Mammalia > Primates > Pitheciidae > Plecturocebus > Plecturocebus donacophilus. The sequence goes on from PVKP010016274.1 coordinate 14,133, forward strand.
TTAAGGTCTAGTCTGTAAGCACTTTTAGTTCAATAATCGTCATCTTCATCAGAGTCCATTACTTTCTTCTGTTGAATTTCACTGTTGTTGTCTTTTCTGTTTGCTGGCTTACTTTTTTAAGCATTTCTATTAAACCTTGTTCTGATACCTTCTCACTTATTTGTCCATATCTTGCCATCTGTATAAGGTAATTCTCTACTGCTTTAGTTTTTTCAGGCTTTACAAGTGCCAAGTTACTTAACCTGGCCCGGGCTGACTGATCCAGTACTTGGGCTAAGATACTGTTTCTCCTTTCTGCTTCCCTGTGCTTTGCTTCCTGTTGGGCCGCATCGCCAGAATCC